>VDFB02334447.1:0-29935 GCA_007258455.2 Sequoia sempervirens | reverse complement strand
TTATTCCACTTAGAGTGTGTTGAGATAATTTAGTACTCTCTTTGCAATTAAATAGCCTCATAATTTTGCAATTGCACATAATAGTAGCATTTAACTTATATCTACGTACTCTGTCTCCACTCATCACATTATCAAATTATATTGTTGCTGATAACTCTAAACTTGCATACTTTATTATCACAAACAATCCACATATTCACATATTCACTGGACTGGGTCTCATGCTTGCAGTGGCTTCAGTCACATATTCACTAGACTGGGTCTCATGCTTTATCTTCCATGCCTTATGAAACATTATATTGCTCTTCCTGTTTATTTTAAGCTAGTTGTACTCTTCCAATCCCTTTTATTCTTTGTTTGTTCTTGGAAGTTTCAGAGCTTTGATGTGGAAAGTTTAATCAAATCCTTTCTTAATATCTTTCCTACTGCAGTTTTTGGAATCCCATTCACAAAAGCCACTCTTTAACTTTCTTGTAAGGTGCAACCTGCAATGAAACATAACTATTTTAAATTTTGTTAACAGTTGTAGAGTTTGAAAGAAAGATTGGATATTCAAATGCATAAAGCAAACAATATTTTAAGAGCAAATGACCTGTTTGGCAACAAAGTCCATTACAGTAGCTTCAGAGATTGTGCTGCCCTGTTTCCTAACCACATATGCCATTGGAACTTGACCTGCTTCTTTGTCTGGAAACCTGCACCCATGCATAAGAATTTCAATTATCAATGTCATACAGTGCATAATATTCTCATAGATTATATATGTTATCCTTGAGAACATTGGTGTTGATATAAGCCTTCAAAATTTTGAATTCTTCAAGAGCCGGGTATTGTAGAAAGTGAATCCTAAAATTTGAGCTTGTAAAAGCTATTATAGCTTACGGTATCACCGCGGCATCAGCAATCTCAGCATGAGAAAGTAGGATTGCTTCTAATTCAGCTGGAGCAACCTACAATGCGATGCAGCGTAAAAGTTAAACCATCTTATGAGTCTAGAAGCTAAATCATCCTACGAGTCTAGAATAAGATGAAAGTTTCTTAATTAAACTAGCTGAAAAATAGCATTGCATGTACGGTGCTAAACAAATGAAATTTATACCTGATAGGCTTTGTATTTTATTAGCTCTTTCAGCCTGTCTACTACAAAGACATAGCCTTCACTATCGATATAACAGACATCTCCCGTATGCAGCCAGCCATTTTTTGCCAGAGTCGAACCAGTAACTTCTGGATTGCTGAAGTACCCTGCCATTGAATTGCATGAGTTATAAGTATTGTGATTATACTCTCATGGATATCTTTGGCTATATAGCAAATGATATTTGATATTTATCCAGAATTCTCTGCAAAACATTTCAGTATTCAAAAGATGCAATTCTGAGTGTTTGAATTAACTTGATATCAGGCTTTGACAAGTATGAGGTCATTTCTGCAGTGTATTAAATTTATGATTTTTATATCAGAATTCAACTGTGTAGTCTTTGAGTCAAACTCATTGACCCATATTTTACGAGTAGTTATTTATATGAACCTATCTCTCATGAGAAAGAATGGTCTACTTCGCACTCATTTCATCTAGGTGATGCTCATATGGATGAGGTATTAGGACTTCTCAGGAGGTCATCCATGCCAGTACTCTCTAACTTAAGATGGCTTGATCTTGGAGAAAAATCAATGGTTAAGCATATGCTTGGGTTGGATTAGTATCAGGATAGGTGACCTCTCAAGAAGTTCCAATACTTCACCCATGTGAGCATCACTTAAATGCAATGAGTGCTGAAAGCCTGAATGAACCATTCATTCTCATAGGAGATGGATTAATGTGAACCACTACTTGTGAATTATAGACAAATGAGTTTGACTCAAAGACTAAAGGGTTGAATCCTGATATAAATATCATGATATCAAGCTTACCAGAACTTGCTTATTAGCTTGACAGTGCTTGACCATATAGGAAACTCAACCAACACATAAGAATCCAAACTTTACAGAAGTAGCTCATGAGACAGCAAGAATTTTAGGACCCCTGCTGCACAAGTATTTGATTTATGCCTGCACCCACTCTGGTACCCATGCTTAGTTTAATTTTGCGCGCATGTACAAGTATTCCATCTCAGTTCCAATTTTTCTTCAGAAGCATGATGTCGTATTCCTTTATGAATTCCCCTGTTTGATGAAAAGCTTAGGAAACTTCCTAGCTGATCAATTTTTTGTTTGAGTGAAAGGTACTTCCTCCTTTTAACTACAACTGATATTCAGTATACTTGCCACATCGCACTATCAGGCTTTTAGCCACATCTAAGGATGTGTGCTATCATAATTCACCTAAGACTTACAAATTACACCCAGCCTTGCTTAGGGTCGCCTGAATTATTGCAGCTGCATTAACTTCAAACAGCATGCCCACCCAGCCTCAGTCTCTATCAAGGCATGGATTTAAAGAAAGTAACTTGATTAAACTGCTTAATGCAGCATTTGCAGGAGACCAAGAGATTTGACCTTCATTTGGTGTTTTAAAATTTTTCTACAACTTGGTTTAGCTCTAAGATTTTAATCTCTTTCATCTTTTGATACAGTATTGCCCGAATTTCATCTACTTGTGCTTTATGAACTGCTTGATAAAGATAGAGGGCAAAAAAAAGCCATACCTTTCATGATTGTTGGGCCACGAAGCCACAACTCTCCCCTTTGATTTGGAGGAAGAGCAATGCCAGATCCAGGATCCACAATCTTTGCTTCAGTATTTGGGCAGACCATTCCAACTGATCCATAGTGTTTGCTTTCCTCTACGGTGTCTGTAGATGCTCCCATTCCTGCTGTTTCTGTCATCCCAAAACCCTACCAGAGGAGAGCAGAATTTTCAAAAGATCATTTGAGAGGTTTATATCTGACAAAGATTAAGTTAATTTAATTTCAATATTCATGTCCATTTATTGCTAAGTATGGCCAATTGTATTGAAGAAAAGTTCATTAGTCCAAAATGAACACCGGGGCTAGTGATCTCCATCAAATTGATACAAAGTTGGTCCAGACTTACAATAAACTAGTCCAAAGAGAACACATTGTAAGTGACTTGTGCACCTTCAAATAAGTGATACAAAACTGGGAATGCGACAAGAATATAGTGCAGCAGAAAATTCTAGATCCGAAAAATCTTATAGATGTAAATCCACACCAACATACCAAACATCTCTTAGAACGAACCATGGTGGGTTTAAACATGAATCTCCACAAAAAGTAAAAGCTTCTCGCTTAGAATACGCCATTGTGGAATTTGAACTGAAGTGTGTAGGTTTAAATGTAAATCCAGACCTTAAAAATAAATAGATAAATAAATAAATAAAAATCCAGACACTTGCTAAAAATAAATTAAAAAAAAAAAAAAACAACAGTTCTGTTAGAATCATCTTGTAAATGTGAATCCACACCATAGGTGGACATAGAACACACCATTGCGGAATTTGAACATCAAATAGATTATGTATAAATATAAATACACAAGTATAGAAAATTAGAATCTCCAGTTTGAAGCTTGCCTGGCACAGAACAGAAAACTTTGGAATTCAAATGCAAATCATTTTACTTGCAACTGTGAATTGTGCCCAAAGATCAAACTCAATATTCAGCTTTTATCTTGCCTTGCTAGAACAGGCCATTGCGGTATTCAGACTCGCATTGTGGTACTTGTTAATGTATATCTACACAATGAAACGATATAATCCTATGTTGCATTTGCAATTACAGAAAACCCAAAACTATAACACAGCAGACATTTTGCTGATATTGAATATGGAGAAAAGTTGGTGATGTATTTGACAAAAAGGTCTTGTGGGAAAAACTGCGAGAAAGATTTATTTGAATCATATTTTTTAACACAAATGATCCATCATCAGACACAACTTTCTTTTGATTGCAGCATTGAGCTCTTTGTATAGGAATTCTGCAACCCAAATACGGTATTTGTTCTGATGACGGGTAATTTAATGTCCTTGGTTTTCTGGGAAACCTACTTGTAAGGGGTTATGGACTGTGACAGGCTTAATAATAGAGTATCTTGCTGCCTCGCCTACCAAAAGTCTAGAAAGTAGGAGGCGATAAGTCTAGGACTGACAATGTAGAACAACTTAACAAGTGAAAAGAAAAACGACCGGTAGAACCCACCTGCATCAGTACAATGTTGGGAAACTTTGAAATAAATTCTTCAGCAGCTTCGTTGCCCAAGGGAGCTCCTCCACAGAGGACAGTATGCAAAGACCCCAAATCATACTTGCTGGAAATATCTGTTTTTGTCAGAGCCAGTAAAATTGGAGGCACCAGTGGTAAATAGTTCACTCTATACTTCTCAACAGCCTCAAGCATATCACTTAACTCAAACTTAGACAGAACAACTGTAGTAGATCCTGAGGCAAGTGACCCACAAGCAAAGGCACCAAGGCCGTATATATGAAACATGGGCACAGTGCACAGAAAAGTAAACGTGTTAGCGCAATGCACACCATGGATATGAGATTTCTGTGGCTAGAAATCACACCTTTGCTGAGGCCAGTAGTACCAGAAGAGTAAAGCAGCGTGGCAGTGTCATCTTGATGGACTTTTACTTTGGGCATTTGGGTGGTGTCTGAAGCCATAATCTCTGTTAGAGACCTTATGGCCGCATTCTTGGAGTTTGTCGCCTGATGAACATCTGAAGGAAATAAATAATCTTTTGTTGATATCAGAACTAATGGCAGGTTGGTGTGGGCTAATTTGCTCCTTAGTTCTGGTGTGACAAAAGCTAGCATGGCTTCTGAGTCGGCCGTCTGCTTTGCAATTTCTTTTGCTGTGTTTAGTGGATTGGTCGTGGTGACAATTGCGCCAATGGACATGATAGCAACGGAGATGATGGGAAATTGGACTGAGTTGGGCGAGAGGAGGAGAATTACATCGCCTTTCTTGACACCCATCTGCGATAAGCCTGCAGCTAAGGATCTCACATTTTGCCATAGTTGGAGAAAGGAGATTTTTTCGCCTGTGGCTGAGTCAATGAGAGCTATTTGGCCAGAGTGATTCTGTGAAGAGATGAAGGTTGGGAGGTCGAGGTATTCATCCTGTGGAAAAGCTACCTGCTTTCGTTTGCTGTAATAGGTGCAATTCGTACAGCAGTATTCGCTGTTGGGATCGATCTTGAGACCTCCATATCCAACTAGTGTTGTCGCTGCCATAAATTTTGAACTTACTGTTGTTCGCTGTTAGAAAGAAATCTTCTGTAAAGACCTGTTATGATGTTTTCAGTCACCAGAATTGACAGTGAATTTGATTGCAGAGGCATCTTGAAGCTGTTTTGTTTGTCCGAATTTTTTTGTTTTGTTAATGAAATATGGTAAGAAAAGGTGTGTATTTTTTTATTACGAAGATAGTAAAATCAGAAAAATATTTTACATGGATTGTGATATCTTGGGGATATCAGACAAGTTTGTCTATATTTTGATAGCTGTCTTTTGATACATTTTTAATCAGAAAAAATGTTGAAAAGCTGAGGAACTCATCATCACTTAAAATAAAAAAAAAATTAAATATAAAAATGAAAAAGACAAGACTAATTATCCCATAAACTATTTTTAACCTGAAGGTTAAAAAGTTAAATGTTGGGCGTGGTGAATACAATAATATTGAGTCTGGTTGGCTGGGCTGTTTACGAATTGACAGCTTAGAATATGGATGATTGTTTTTAGAAATTATTGGGGTGGATTATAGATTTATGCAGAATTAAATAATCTGGATAGGTCAATTTTTTTTATAAAGAGAGTAAATAAATATAAAATAATAAAAATAATAAGGATAAGGATTTTATGGAAGTTGGTAGTCTTGTGAATTTTATTATTTTGTATATTCAGTTCAAATCAGAGTAAATAAATATAAAATAATTAAAAAAATTGGTGGTAATTTATAAACTTTGAATAATTTACAAGTGGAAAAAAGCCTAAGTTGGTAGGGCATTTTCTAGCCCCATCCCATATGCACTCGCTCAAATATTTAAAATAAAAAGTAGGAGCTACATTATTGAGTGATTTGTCTCTTGCTTCATGGGACCCCTTGTTCCTTCAAAATAGATCCTTAAGGACCCCAGCCTTATATTTTAGTATAGAGAAGAAAAGGCCACATAAAGTTTCCTATTTGTAAATATGTTATATCTAGATATTGTGTATCTAAGATTGTGTTCCTTGCTATCTATCTATTGTATTTGTTTATATTTATTAAATCGTTCCATGTTAAAGCTGATGAGTAGACCCATTACATCAAATTGTGAAAGGTAATCCAAAAAACAGATGGTTTCAAACCTTGTTGTCACATTAATTTATAATCTTTTCTTATACCAAAAACGAGGTTAAGAAAAGACCTAAATCAAGGAGGCAAAACTTATCTACATTATTGTGTTGGAGGGAAATCTAGTAAACAACTCTTCAATTAACTCTTGTTGAGAGGTTCCCACCACAAAACACATAATACAAAGACTTCAAATAATACTTCCTAACAATCTATGTTTTTGTTAGAGCAAACAATATTGAAGGTACATGGGATAAATAGGTCACTCTGTACTTCTCAATGGCTCCAATGAATTCTCTCAACTTAAAATTAGATAACATAACAATAGCTAGTCTAGAGGCCAATAGCCCACATGCAAAAGTTGCAAGACCATATATGTGAAACATGGGAATAGTGCATAAAAAATGTTTGTTAGAGGTGGTAGGCTTTATCACAAACAACCCATGGATATGAGGTTTTTGTGGGTGGAGATGATACCTTTGTTGAGGCCAGTGGTGCTAGAAGAGTAAAGAAAGGTAGCAATGTCATCTTATTTGATTTAGGCATTGTGGGCTTTGGTAGGGTTTGTCACCACATGTGAGGTCCTCCAAAGACCTCATGGTAAGGGGTTTGGTGGGTCCGTTTCATGATGTGGAAGAGGCCCTGTTGTTGTTATTTGTTGTTTGACTAAAGATAACATATGTGTTTGTGGCTTGCTTCATGATCTCTGCTACTATGTTAATTGGATTTGTAGATGAAGGGGAAGTACACTAAATTTAGTGGTCCTTCAACAAATTTGTACACCCAATGGCAAGGAAGAAAAATCTAAAGGAAATCTCTCATTGGTAGTCCTTGTGGTTAGGGTGGTTGCATGTAATTTGATATTTATATTTTTTTTGGAGTAGGTCAACGAAGTTACATATTCACTTTGATGAAAGTTTATGAACGTTATGCACATGGTATAAATTAGAAAAAATATATAAGAAAAACTGGTAGGTCAGATCGAAATGTTTGAACATAATGTTAGGACACTTTTTTTTCCTTGTTTATTTTGAAATTATAGATGGCAGTGGAGGAACGAATGAGATTTGACAACTAAAAAATTGACTTTTAATGGGCCAAATACATAATTTTAAAATAGTTTTATATTCAAATAAATCTTAATAAAGTTATTGTAAGTGAGTAAAATCTTTTTTATATAAATTTAGGTTGGTTAAAAAAATTGATATAAATATATTAGCCGATAGGCTATATATGGTGTGAGGTTTCGCCTGAAACCTGTCTCACGCCTGTAAACAATTGTTGAATTTCCATGCTGGTTTGTGGTTTCCGTCGATGAAATCAGATCTCCTCGCAACCACTGGCAACTCGCAAGACTTAGATATTTGCAGATTTGCTTTTCACGTGTCATAAAATCAAATCTATTTATTTTAAAGAAATAGAGTAGCAGCCGTAGGGAGACTAGTTTTGGTTCCTCCTATTTTATATAAATTTATTCTTTGGAAGCCATAGACTATTTTGCTATTGTAGCAGAAGACTCCCACTGTCGACCTCCAGCTCGACTTCGATTTCCTGTAAAGGATGCCATAATGTTAAGCAGTAAATTGCAAATGCTGACCCAGCGTTGCGAAAGCTTTTCATCAGAAACCTAGGCTTCGACACCAGCACCGATTCCTTCAAAACATTCTTTTCCCAGTTCGGGCAAGTGCAGGAAGGCATGGTGATAATAGACAAGAAGACAGGCAAAAGCACGGGTTATGGATTTCTGACCTTCAAGCAACTCGACGGTGCCCTCAATGCCCTCAAGAACCCCAACAAGATCATTGAAGGCCACATGATTGTCACCCGCTTGGCTTCCTTTAAGCCAGGTGCCATCAATTTTCCCGACTGCAAAATTTTCGTTGGAAACCTCCCCAGTGACATGCCCTCTGAACGTCTTTTAAGCATATTTTCTAAGTACGGTGAAATCGAAGAAGGGCCATTGGGGTTTGATGGGAAAAGGAGATCTTGGCGCAACGAGCACAGATGATAGGGAAAACTTGCTAAAAAGTAAAAGGCGAGAGGAATATGGAGAATTACACAGGTGAGTTAGAATTTCTTATTTCCTTTGCAAATTGGTGTAAATTGCAACTGTCTGGAGATTTTCTCGAGAGCATGGTGTGGATAACATCAATATTTGTGTACTCTAAAGTTTCACTATGTAAATTATATCTATGTTCGTATGGTTTGAAGGTTCTCATAGATAATGTTTTAAATTGCTTGAGTCCTTCTACAATTTGAACTTTCTCTACACAAACGGTGTAAAGTGGATCAATATTCGCATTATTTGAAGCATTTTTTTTATATCGCATTGGTATTTGTTTGATTTGAAGTTCTCCTCCATCAAATGGTGTAAATTACATAAATCTTTGTATGGATTGAAAGTTTTATGCAAACAATGGTATACGTTGCAGCCGTATTTGTAGTTTTTAAAGTTTTTTCTATACAAATTTGCCTAAATAGCATTAGTTTTTTAATGGCTTTCAAAATACAGAGGAACCAGGCTGTGGTAGGGGTTGCATGATTTTCGTAGCTATTGACCAAAATTAGAAGCAATTACCAATGAAAATGGCTCCATGATACAAGAAATTTTCTCTCTCAACTTGCGGCTTGGAAAATTATGCCCCTAGAAGTAGCAATATTACATCATTCAAGCAACATTCATAATAGCTATGGGAAGTGGCTTTTTGTTCAAGCAACATTCATTCCTTCAAATAATGATTTGGTTATATCCTCTACATTTCATTCACCCTAATCATAAGATCTGCACATGCCATTGTCCACACTTATTTAAAGAAATTTGCAAATCCCCACAGATAGAGCTAGCTTGATTAGGTACAGAGCTCGCCCTTTTTAACTGGATACTTACTTGGCAAATTTCTCCATTCCCTAGAAACATGGATATTTGTGACTTAAACGGTAGACTGCTTGGAGATGGGGAGAACTGCAAGAGGGCTACTACAGAAGACGAATGTAGCATGCAGGGGATGAAGCTGACTTCTCCTGAGGTCTCAGTGGAAATTTGGAGAGCTTGCAAGGCACAGGGAGGGATGGGAGGAGGGAGTGAATGAAGGAAATTTATTTGTAACAAATACAACAGAAAAAAAAAACCTAAGAAAAGCAAACTCATTTTCACTTGTGGGTAATATACATTTATGAATCTATTTAATAAAGGGAGAAACATATTCAATGGGTCTAAACTCTAATCATTAAAACCCATCAAGCAATTCAAAAGAGAGGTAGAAAATCTCATACAGCAAATGATCAAACCCCACAACGGAATTATAAAGAACATCCAACATTAGATTGCTTATCTACGGAAGATTGCCAATTTTGGGCAAGAACAGTGAAGTGAATCCCATTCCAAAATTCAAATAAGGATCTGAGGGCCAGCAACAGGACAGGGATGACAACAGGGATCACTATTTTTCATATTTTTGTAGTTTATTTCATCATTTGACATTCAGATATATTGATGCTTTGCTCGTATGGAGCAATCTCAGTCTTGATGAACACAAGAACTTTTTAAAGTTCTGCACCAAGTTGTTTTAGGATAGGATCATTTAAGGTTGGGAATGTGAAGATTATTTGCAACTATCTTCATCCTATGATATGTGCTTTATTGTAAATGACACTTGTAAATTTTAAGCTAGAGAGAGTTTGGTTCATGGTTTGTTTTGGGAGTACTCCCAATCATTTTGACATTTAGTAGATTCTTGCTACACAAAAAGAAAGGAATAATTTCCCTCCAAAATATGGAATGGGAAAATTATACTGAACTCAAAATGGTCACTGTGTAAATAATTTGTCGTCTTTAGCCTGCTTATAACAAATATTCTTGGAGCCTTATATGTGAGTTTAGTATATAAGGCAAAGAGCGAGTGAAGCTGCCATGGTCCTAACTAGGAAGGTAGGTAAAAACCAAGTGCATAGTGTGGTTTGTTTTATGCAATGCCATGCAAATCATTATTAGGCATTGTTTCACAAAAATTTGGAGACGTACTTGCTGGATTACATGCCAAGTACAAAGCAGATCATGGATGAATGGGGTCTACTTCTCTGAGCATCAGAGTGATTGGCCTCTAAGAGAACAAAAATGTAGCTAGGCTTCGCTAAGAGTAATTGTTTTCACTGTAAGAGGTATATTTATGTATTTCACATGCAACCAAAAGAATGCTAAAGAAGCCTTCTATATATCTTTCCAGTATAGTTGTCATTATGCTAATAAAGTTAAACTTGGAACTTAAACAATCAAAAGTATGTTCGACTACATTTTCTATAATGGTTTCATTATCAGCATATTCTAAACAATCTGCAGCTTCCTGGGATGTCTGAAATCTATTGTAAACAAGAAATGGATAGATATTTAACATTTGAACAAACTAAAAATAAACAAAATTATAGATGAAACCAATAACAGAGGTAGATACCCTAAAGATTCATGTCTTCCCAAAACTATAGAAGCATTGAGATCACAGATAAAAGAAATGTAAAATTTAAATTACTTGAAAATTTCAACATGCTGACATAAAAGAACGGAAACCCAAAAAATTGAAGTATAATATATAAATCAAACTTGTTCTAAGCCTAAGTCTATGTAGAGGATCAACTGCCTACAGTAGGGAACCTTGTAACTAGTCTTGTAACGTGTAAAATCACCTTGTTAATAATCCAAAATAGGGTATAACTTCCCTATATGGGCTTCAATCAGAAGCAACAAATCACAACTTGCTTATCCAAAAGAACACGAATATGACTTGCCATAATTGCACAATATGAATTTGTTAAAAAAATTATACCAACCTCCAAGAAAATGTAATTCGCAGGTGTAAAACTTTACAAGGTATTCCATTAACATGGTAACTTGAGAACAGATGAATTTATAATTCACTGTGTCAGGGTAGACGGTAGTGTAGATTTATCATATCCCGAGGCATTTGATTTCTTCTGTTTCAAGCACTACTTATGTTTGTTGTGATTTTCTCAATTTTGACTGAATACAAAGTATATTTATTAGTGTAGGAAGATCGTGCTCTTTGCTTAGGTGCACTCTATTGTGTTATATGAAAGGTAAATCAATTTAAGATTGGTGTGGAACATCATTTTCTTTTATTTTTTAGTCAAATTCAGTGCTATTTCTAGTATTCGTGTCCTGAAAAGTGGCCAATACTATTTAAGTTTACCTCATGTTAAAGACCTCGATTTAAGTTTTCCAATTCAAGCAATAAGGAAAATATTGCAGATGATCTAAATAGTACCTTATCCAGGGTTAATAAAAAGGAAAAAGATGTACTGAAAAATACTTTAGAAAATTAAAATGTTTATGTCTAGGTACTAAATAATTTTAGTAAAATAGCTAACTTGTTTCCCTATTGTTTTCTCTGGTTGTTAATATTACAGCATGAAATTATGGATAAAGTTATTCAGCGAGAAAAGCATAGTCTAAGGAAGGTAAGCTTTTAGTGTAATATTTTGCAATAGTTTGAGAGCTCCCTTGATTTTAAGTGGGTTATAAGTTAATTTTCTATTTCTTTTGGGTAACTTGAATATTTCAGATTCAAGAAATGGCAAGAGAGATAAGATTGTTAATTGATCTTGTCTATAAATTATTTTCATTTTGCATTATGAGTTCGTACAGTCTAACAACCTTTCTTTTAACCCATCTGCTAAAAATGGTAGTTGTAATGAAAATATTCAACTCAATCATTTGAAAATTATTACAGTTTCTTAAAGTCCTTAATAATATCCAACCTTGGGTACTCTTAGGTAGATAATTGTCATGAAGGTCCTGCATTGGACTATGTGCATGATAAGGCAATTTGCCAAGATGAGCCAAATCATTTTAATTTGGTTCCCCTAACTCTTGTACTTCGTCTACAACCAAGTCAAATAAATTTAAGAGAACCAGATCATTTATCTACAGCCTAAACTACGTTTGGGTAAATATAAACATTAATACTATGATTCCTGTTATCTGTTACAAAAATATTTTCCAATTTACAAAATTAATCATACATACATTTGTTTGGTTTGATGACAGATTTGACAGCTTTGATCAGAAAAGTTGA
The DNA here is from genome assembly GCA_007258455.2 of Sequoia sempervirens. Taxonomy (NCBI): domain Eukaryota; kingdom Viridiplantae; phylum Streptophyta; class Pinopsida; order Cupressales; family Cupressaceae; genus Sequoia; species Sequoia sempervirens. The sequence continues at coordinate 17,546 of VDFB02334447.1, read as the reverse complement.
AGCTCTCAGCATGGGAGAGGATAAGATTTACATTTTAATTCTAGAAATGGTCGAATAATTAGGGAATGGAGTGCATTTGTTTAAATTTTTTATGAGTGATTATTTATAAAAAGTTGATGGTTTAGTTATTCCATCCTTCCATCATTTGTAAGAGAAACTTGTAGGTGGACTACAAGAGGTACAACTACATGGTTCGACTCTAGCAAATTTCTTCAACTGGGTATTGCTATTTTTTCTGGTCATGCAAATATGGAAGAAACTCAATAATAAAGAAAAGGATAAGGATGTTTGGAAAAGGCAATTTACCCTTCCAATCAAGTCCTCAACCACAAACAGGTTGTTAATGTGGTCAAATTTCAAATTGTTAATTATTGATTTCAATTGGTAAATAATAATTTATCATAGTTATCACAAAATGTCTCACCAACAAGCAAGATCACATAAATGAAATTTTGAAAAGAATTAAGGAGTTAAAATGTTTGATAGAATGTCTCAAACAAATGTTGCCTAATGACCTGCCATAATTGCACAGTATGTATTTGTTAAAAAAATTCTACCAACCTCCAAGAAAATGCAATTCACAGGTGTAAAGTCAAATCTCATAAATTTTGTCAATCTTTCTACCTTCGTGCGCAAAAATGGGAGCTTTGGAACAGTGTATGGACATTTATGGGAAAAAAATGTAAGTACAATTTTTTACAGCTGGACATTACCTCATCCCTATTTCTTTTTTTTTCATGCTTTAACTACATGAGATATTTTTGTCATATGTTGGTGTGTTGTGTGTTTTGAATAATTTATGCCTCTTTATTTAACTCTTGTTGGATAGAGTTGTTGATGACATAACATTTGACAATTAAATTAATCAAAGTCGCCAAACATTTAAACTGCGTACCAATAATGATAGACCTAACAAGGGAAAGTTATAATGACAAATGAAAGTATTTATGGTAAAGACCTTGATTATTTTCCGGTTTGAATTTTTTTGTTTCAATCGTGTTTGGATCCTTGTAAATGGATGCATATCACTTCTCTTATGCAACCGTTACTGCACAAATGTACCCAAAAAATAGACCTTTTATTTCAAATTGACCTTCCACACCTTTTCGGCGTACCCATTGCACACCAAATTTGCTGGTAGATATCCACAATTGTGTAGGTCATGTACGTGCTTTGAGAATTCAAATATCCTATCATATTGGATTCCCAGTTGATGAAATTTTGGTTCTAGCTAATTAGTAATCATGATGTTCTTATATTTTTCTATTGGCGTAACCCTTGCAACCCTTCGGTGCAAGTGCTAGTATTTCATTGTTATTTTTGGATTCGATTGTGTTGGATTTTTTTATCAAAAATTCAGATCACATTCTACAATCCATCATTTTCTTCTCCTCCAATGTTTTATTATCTTGATGATGGATCACAAAGTGTGATCCAAAACATCATACAAAAACTCTAACACAATCAAATCCATAAATAACAATGAACATCATTATGAATTGTGGAAACTTGATATCATTAATAAATACATTACATTAAATATAAATCTAAAATAAGTCTCATATAATATGATAGTATTTATTTATTATTATTTTTAGGTAATAGTGGCAGAGCCACCGTAGAGATTCTATTGATAAGAAAGAGAATTTACAAAAATCAGGGTGCATGGGATCTACAACACGACTCTAGCACAAACACCCTATGGAAAGTATTACAGATAGCCAAAAAGATCGAAAACACCATTTACTGACAACAAGATCACAACAAAAAATTTGTAAAGCGTGAAACCCAAAGAATTGCCTGTAGATTGAACACTGTTATACACCACTCTTGGCCGAAGAAGCAAGATCAGTGAGTGGGGAAAAATAGGGAGCATATATAGAAGGGGTCGTCCAATGCATGTTTAAACAAGAACCGAACTACTTTAAACAAGGATCTCAATTTAGCCACAAAACAACACCCCAACGATGGTTGCAGACGTCGAAGCTGAGATCTGAAATGGGATGAGCGAGAAGCAACCAAATCCTGCACCATGCCATTCAGAATGGAACATAAAACAACAGACGACAATAGTGTTTCCTGATAAAAAAATGCCACCCACAAGATTTGAACCAGCCCTAAAGTCATATTGTAATGTTATATTGTTAGAATGAGAATTGTAATAATGAATAAATTATGAGTTATTGATAATCAAGTGATTACTCAATAAAGAATCTTTGTGAATTCATTACTTTTCATTGTAATGAGAATCACAACATGTTTAATAAAATTGTCTAGAATTATGTGAACTATATGTACCAATTTTTTACATCTACAATGTGCTTGATCTTTATTACATCATGTTTTCGCTAGCGATTTGATAGTTGGAATAGTTTTTGAAGTAGAGTTTAGTGGACATTAGATTGCACAAGTAGTGAGTTATTATAATAATTGTGCATCATTAATCACAATCAACTTGAATTATTCCTAATCTTTTTTGTACAAAAGCAATGAAGTGAAAATAGATAGATTGTAATACATTTTTATAATAAACCAGAAGCAAATAGAGATTATTTTTGTGCAATTTTTAGATGAGAATTTAAACATAAATTGTATTTGTAAAAAGTTAATGCATCCAATCACAAACTAAAATATGATTTGCATCTAGATTGTCAATATTTACTCAAAATATGTGACAACTCAAAATGTATTTCCACTAATCTATTTTTTTAATCATTCAAATATGATTTGCATAAAATATCTTCAACCAAATTATATTTGGAAGAAAGGGAAATTGTCTTATATGTAAATATTTAAATTAAAAGTTATGTCATGATCTTGCATTTAGTTTTCAAGTTAGAGGAGTAGATAGACATGTTAGGTGGTGGGGGTGTTCACCTAGCCAGATATGTGGTAAAGTTGTTGCTATATGTAGATGACCTTATTTTATTGGAAAAAATAACATAGAGTCTTCAAAAACACTTGATATCTCTTGAATTATTTTTTCAAGAGATGGGAATACAAGTGAACATTGGAAAAACCAAGGTCATGATCTTTAACTTGAGAAGAAAAAAATAAATAAATAAATTTTGAGTTTGAAGGAAGCCCCTTAGAAGTGATAAATGAATACAAATATATGTACCTTGATTTTCATAACAACCATAGTTTGGAGGCTTGTAGGACAAAAAGGATTGAAGGGGGATGGAATTCTCTATACATTCTTGAAAATAGATGTAGATTAGCTAAGTTATGGGATAAAAAAAGGATTTATTTAGGTTTCTTAAATTACATCTATGGTGCTATATAGATGTAAATGATCCTTAGCAACATAGCAACATAGTGCCTAAGTCATGCCCTCTAATTTGCATTAATTGATTCTCTATATTTTTTATGCATTCTCTCCTTGAAACATTTAATTAGCTCATGGTATTCTTCTAATTGTTTAAAAACTATTCTACATATTTCTATTATATTTTGGGGATGATGAATAATATTGAGACAACTTGCCACATTGAGGTCTTTTTCATTTTGTTAACTCAAAATTTTAGTTTGTTCGTATATTTTTCTCCTCATTTATGTATATGTATTGTAAATATGTTTATATATATATGCAACTTATGATGTTCTAACCTAGTGTTTTTGTAGGTTTATGATTTCTAATTGTGTCGCCTCTTGCAAGTTTTTATTATCTAATGTATTTGTCTTGTAGGTTCTCGACATGGGGGAATGGTTCCTCTACTTGGAAATATTTCATCATCCTCTACAATATCCTTTTGATTTCCATAATTTTAATTCTTTTTAGTATTTCTCCTTTTAATTTAGAATGCATATCCATGAAAGTTCATAATCCCACAAAAATGGGGGCAAAATGTAACACTAAAAATTGCATAACCTTACAATTTCATACTTTATTTTTTGTCCACTTTGGTGTTCATTCCCTTAGTATTTGTGTAGATTCATTTCATCCCTTGCATTAGCATCTTTTATATTCAAGGTGCTAAGGCCTCCTTTCCAGTGACTACATTTTCATGTTGTCTTTGCATTAGCTCTATGCTTTTCTTGTCTCATTGCATTTTTCTAGTATAAGTTATCTTACACACTAGTGCATCGTGCATACATTGACACCTCACACTGGTGTCCCATGATAATTTTTCATTTAGTGGTTATTTCTAACCATTTTCTACTTGCCACCTTCCTAGGTCAATGAAAACAACGTGTGTATTTGTGGATGAAACTACCTCACTTCACATCATACTTAAAATACATGACACTTAAATAACAATGATAATTCCTCCCTCAATTTCTATACCTTGTTGGAACACAAAATTTGGGATTTTATGCTTGATGATCAATTCAAAGTCAACAAAAACCACCTACAAGTATAAAAAGGGAAGAGTTGAGTGTTTTTTAATTTCCAAGATCATGAATCATATAAGAGAAGATCATATTCAGTCAATCTTCGAGTGACACAAGTGAAATAAACCACTATTGATATTTGAGTGAAACATGTGGAATAAACCACTATTGATCTTCAAGAGTGCCATAAAGTGCAAGAAGAGAGAATATGTAGTTTAAGTCACAAAAATACAACACATAAGACAATAATAAATAAAATTACTTTTTGATCCTTAAGATCATCTTACAATGCAAAAGAAGAGCATACACAATTATAATTATTTAGACAAAGATAAAAAAATATGCTTGATAATAGTAATTTCCATAGAAAATAAAGTGTTCAAGCTTAATTTATTAGGAACTTTTAATCTTGGACAAAATGATCTTGCAAGAGTAAAGTAGTAGTATGTTTTTTTGGGCCTGGATGATTGTTTCTATATAGGAAGACAAAGCTAAATCAACAAAAAATATTAAAATAATAGATAAAAAAATATTGCAACAAGATGGTTAGCTAAAACTAACAAATAACTATGAAATAGTACATGTGCTAAAATATAGAACACAAATGTTAAAATTCACACAAAATTACTACAAACTAGGTTAGAAATAGTCATATTTATAAAATAGAAAACCAAAAACATGAGAAACTAAAATATATGAAATATGCTAAAACTAAAAAATCAATATTGTGAACCAAGGAAATAGTGTCAATATTCATAGATTTTGTATAAAAAAGGCATAGAGGGAAAACTAAAGTATGCATATGTTTAAAGTTAGACATAGACACTATGAACCAAAGTGTAAATGCCAAAAGATCTAAAGCGACAAAAATTAGCAATAAAAACATAGAAAATATAAACAACCCTATTAAATGAGAGGAAACATGTATGTGAGAAAGGAAACTTGCAACTAGATTGATAAACTAGTTGGGACAAAACAAGGATTAAACAAACAAGTTGTAAAATTGACCTAACAAAACACTTTATTGTTAGTTATGCATGCAAAAGATAAAACATGCAAGGTATAAGCTTACTAGGTTTGAAATTTTCAAGAAAGCATAGATGCTAAAGTGTGTTAGGTAGATGCTAATGTGAGCATAGATTCCATGAATCAATGTGTAGACATCAAAATCTATAGAGGACAAGATTAGGCTCAAATGGAAAAATAAACACCCTAGAAATAGAGTTAGTTGAGGTTCTGCAACACAAATGATTAACAAGATATCTTACAAACCCAAATTAGTGTGTAGCTAGAGTAAACCAAGGTTAAAAAGTAAGCTTGGGCACCCTAGTCAACAAAGAAAGAAAATATACACTATTTAATGACTAGTAAAAATAACCATTTAGTGAAGAAAGAGCTATGAAAAGCTTCTAAAAGCATAAAATTCTACACAAAATCAAGTAAATGACTCAACATATTGAAATTTACAAGCACCAAAATAAAATGCATAGATGTTGAAATTGAAGCGAAGACGCCATGTGCTAGAGCATAAATTCCAAATTTGTAACAATTAATTCTAGAGATAATAAATGCCAAAAGAGGCTGCAAAGACATTGATGCTAAGGTGAAGACATCAAGAAATAATGCACATACATTGAAGTCATGAATACACCTAGAAAACACAAAAAACTTGCAAGATAAATTCTCCAACACACTCCAAGATGAAAATTACTATTGGGACAACGGTCTTCTAGAAATATGGATGCTAAATTTGGACAAAAGAAGAGCAAATATATTGAAAATGAAGAATCCATACAAATTGAACACACCCGCCAATTTATAATAAATGAAACCACTGAGAAAAATCTATATGACATAAATCAAAAGCTAAAATTTTAAGCTTCTTAGTATTTCTCCATGATATATACTTACAATGATAGGAAATGATATTGGTTTCTCTTTTGCTAGAAAATGTTAAATTGGGTAGCATGTACTTGCATGAGAATGTAGTGTCTTTGTCCTTTGGATAAAGTTTCTTAAATAAAACTACAACCATGAGGATGGATGGTTAGGATTTGTTTGGGAGATCAATGGTGAGGATTTGTGCAAGCTCTCTACATGACAAATGGAAAGAAAGGATGAAGTGGAGGAAACGGAGAGTAGAGATTCCCACAATTCACATGGAGCTTGGAGATTCAAGCATGTGGAGGTGTATGAGATAAACAAGTGGATGGTTTAATGATTGAATATTGGAATGGAGGATGAATATTTGAGCATGTGGAAGATTCACACATGTGGGAGAGTGTGGAGATACATGTGAAAATGGAGGGTGGAGATGCTTGTAAATTTTGAATAGATGGTGGAGATTAAAATGTGGTTCATTTTAGATTTTAGTGGACAAAATAATTGAATTAGGAGGAAATTAGAAGAATTGATCAAATTAATTAATTAAATAGGGATAGCTCATTTAATAAATTACTTAGAAGAAAAGCTAGACTAGGTTAATTAAATAAAATTTTAATTTATTTGATTAAGTAGTTGCTTGAATTAATTCAAATGATTAAATAAATTTAAAATTTATTTCTTTATTGATGATAAGAGGATTAATCTAATTACTACCAAAAAGATATGGAGAGATTCCTTATAAAAGGAAGAAAGTGAACCAAATTCGAAATGGGTTCAACATAGATGATTTGTCAAGCATTTGGAAGAAGATGGCATAGGTGCTTATGAGGTGTGTCACTCTAGAAGGTAGATTTAGAATATTTCATGCCCATCTCTTCCCTATGCTCAATCATTTTAATTATAATATCAAGTTGAACTTTTCTTTTTGGATTTATTCTTCCCTTGAGCAATCAATTAAAGTTATCCAAGATAAAGGGAATTTGGTGCCTCTGCATCAAGGCCTAATTTATAGGCTTTATTGGCATAATGTGACTCTCCCCCCTTCTATTGCTTCTCTTCTGAGGGTGACTAACCCTACCTTGGTCCTGAAAGGTGCCTTTGTGACTTTAGAAGGAAATCCCTCTTCCCTTGGCCCAACTAATTTATCTACCTCGTGCCAACAATCGAGAATTACAAGGTCAAATCCTCCTTGTGCCTCTCAAGGAAAATCCCCTATTGTTGAGGATACCATCCCTGCTAGCAAGAAAAAAGTGCCCTTTGTTGATCCCCCTCCCCCCAACTTCCATCTCAGACAACTTTGATTCCTTGTGGTCCTACCCTTTTGGATTCCCCTTCTAACTATCCTTCTAGGGACACTTCCCCAATTGTTTCCCCTCTTGGCTCCCTCTTGATTACCTCTCTTGTTAGTCCCTCAAACTCCCCTTTCCAAAATCTTAACTAGGTTCAGGAGCCTAAAGACACTCCATCAAATTTTGTTGTTTGCAAGAGTTATGTTCCCATGTAGATGAATGTGGATGAAATAAGCTAAGCCACAAACATACTTGAAATAACATTTTGAAGTGGTTGTTGTCCCAACTCATTACTGCTAAAACCAAGATCCAAAATTTGGAATTGTCTATGTTCAACAAAACCTTGAACTAGCTAGGTGAGGTGGTGGACTCTAATCATTGGAACTTATTGTCTAGCATGGCTAAGACCTTTATAAATTGGGCTAAAATAGAGAAAGAGGTTCTAGAGCTAAAGTTTTCTATTAGCACCTTGAAGGAGAGAAAGAAACTTTAGGAAGAATTTGTTATCTTGCAAAGAAACCAATTTAAAAAACTCTTTGTAGTGTGTAGGAGATTATCGAGTATAGCAAAGTTCAATGGTAAGAAACACTGTCGTCACCCTATAGGAGTTCCAACATGAGCTAAAGAATTGTCAAGGCGAATGCCCTGGAGACGATCATGTGGATGCCTCTTAGACCAGCTTTGAAAAGAAGGGTAAGAAAGGGGAAAGTGCTCAAACCCCCATACTAATGATTTTGGTAAAAAGAACCAGAAAGCTTTTTCCTTCAAAGAGAAGCTTCAATTCCTTGCGAAGGAATGATAGGCTATCAAGGGTCTCTACCTGCTTAGAGATCAATAGCTGATTTTGGGATCGTGTTGGTCTTTGGTTGTGTCTGCGTTTTTGTTTTTCTACTAGTCTTTTTTGTGTCCTTATTTTTTAGTTTTCTAGTTGCCTTGAATTTCATGTGAGTTCCTTTTGCTAGGCCTTTATGACTGTTTTGTAATAGGTACAAGCCCTTCCCATATTTATCTTAATAAAAAATGATTAATTAATTGAATTAATTAAATAAATAAATTTAATTAATTAATTTGTAACAAGATAATGCAAGAAAACTCAAAATAGATTTAAAGTTTATACAAATATTTTAATTTATTTTATTTCTAAATTAATTTGAACATTTATCACACTATCTATATTTATTATAAAATGAGAGGTTATTCCACTTAGAGTGTGTTGAGATAATTTAGTATTCTCCATGCAATTAAGTAGCCTCATAATTTTGTAATTGTACATAATAGTAAAATTTAACTTATATTTACATACTATGTGTCCAATAACTTCATTTTAGTTACATAGTTTATCTATATTTTTATTTTGATCTCATTCCATTCAACATTGTTTGGATAGTCCACTCATCACATTATCAAATTATATTGTTGCTGATAACTCTAAACTTGCATACTTCATTATCATAAACAATCCTCATATGCAGGAACGTAATCTGCTTGCAGTGGCCTCAGTCACATATTCACTGGACTGGGTCTCATGCTTTATCTTCCATGGTTTATGAAACATTATATTGCTCTTCCTGTTTATTCTAAGCTAGTTGTACTCTTCCAATCCCTTTTATTCTTTGTTTGCTCTTGGAAGTTTCAGAGCTTTGATGTGGAAAGTTTAATCAAATCCTTTCTTAATATCTTTCCTACTGCAGTTTTTGGAATCCCATTCACAAAGCCACCCTTCTTACTTTCTTGTAGGGTGCAAGCTGCAATGAAACATAGCTATTTTAAATTTTGTTAACAGTTGTAGAGTTTGAAAGAAAGATTGAATATTGAAATGCGTAAAGCAAACAATATTTAAAGAGCAAATGACCTGTTTGGCAACGAAGTCCATTACAGTAGCTTCAGAGATTGTGCTGCCCTGTTTCCTAACCACATATGCCATTGGAACTTGGCCTGCTTCTTTGTCTCGAAATCTGCACCCATGCATAAGAATTTCAATTATCAATGTCATACAGTGCATAATATCCTCATAAATTATATATGTTATCCTTGAGAACAGTGGTGTTGATATAAGCCTTCAAAACTTTTGAATCCCTAGAATGGAAGAGAGATTTTCAAATATAAACAAATAATTATAGCTTACGGTATCACCGCGGCATCAGCAATCTCAGCATGGGAAAGTAGAATTTCTAAATCATCTTATGAGTGTAGAATAAGATGAAAATTTCTCAATCAAACTAGCTGAAAAATCACATTGCATGTACGATGCTAAACAAATGAAATTTATACCTGATAGGCTTTGTATTTTATTAGCTCTTTCAGCCTGTCTACAACAAAGACATAGCCTTCACTATCGATATAACAGACATCTCCCGTACGCAGCCAGCCATTTCTGTCCAGAATTGAACCAGTAGCTTCTGGATTGCTGAAGTAGCCTGCCATTGAATAGCATAAGTTATAATTATTGTGATCATACTCTCATGGATATCTTTGGCTATTATAGAAAATGATATTTGATATTTATCCAGATTCATATCTGCAAAACGTTTCAGTATTCAAAAGATGCAATTCTGAGTGTTTGAATTAAGTTTGATACTTGATAGCCGGCTTTGACAAGGTAATTTCTGCAGTGTATTAAAATTATGATTTTTATATCAGAATTCAACTGTGTAGTATTTGAGTCAACTCATTGACCTATATTGACCTATATTTTATGAGTAGTTATTTACACAAACCTATCTTTCATGAGAACAAATGATCCACTTAGCACTCATTTTATCTAGGTGATGCTCATATGGATGAGGCATCGGGACTTCCCAGGAGGTCACCCATCACAGTGTTCTCTAACTTAAGATGGCGAGATCTTGGAGGAAATTTGATGGTTAAGCGTGCTTAGATTGGATTAGTACTTGGATAGTTGACCTCTCAAGAAGTTCCAATGTTTCACCCCTGTGAACATCACCTAAATGCAATGAGTGTTGAGTGGACCATTCATTCTCATAAGAGATGGATTAATGTGAAATTATAGATCAATAAGTTTGACTCAAAAACTAAACAGAGACTAAACAGTTGAATCCTGATATAAGTATCATGATATCAAGCTTAAAAAAACTTGCTTATTAGCTTGACAGTGCTTGACCATTTACGAAACTCAACCAACATTTAAGAATCCAAAACTTTACAGAAGTAGCTGATGAGACAGCAAGCTCTTACTAGATTAAGGCTACAAATACTTTAAGCAAATCAGACTTCCATAGAGAATGCGTTTCATTCTTCGCTACCAAATTGTCTTGGTTGTATCTTATGTGATAAATCCCCCTAACATAATCCCTTGTGTCGATGCATAATTCTAGATTGTAGATTGCGACTATGCATCCCAATCTCTAATTATTGCTTGCATTTATTACACAGCTATTTCTTTGTATAAGCAGACGTATATGTTACATATATATACACAGCTATTTATTTATATAGGCAGACATAAATGTTACATATAATACGTATGTTATATACATACACAAATATATACACATATATTCTAAAATTGGGAGCCCTGCTGCACAAGAATCTGATTTGTACCTGCACCCACTCTGGCACCCATGCTTGGTTTAATTTGTCGTGCATCGTACAAGTATTCCATCTCAGTTCTAAATTTTCTTCAGAAGCATGATGGCTACGCATTCCTTTATGAATTCCCCTGTCTGATGAAATGCTTAGGAAACTTCCTAAGCTGATCAATTTTTTGTTTGAGTGAAAGGTACTTTCCCCTTTTAGGGGAATTGATATTCAGTATACTTGCCACATTGCACCATCAGGGTTTTAGCCACATCTACCTAATGAGTGAAAGGTATTTCCCCCTTTTAGCTAGAACTGATATTCAGTTACACCTAATCTTATTTAGGGTCGCCTGCAATACTGCGGCTGCATTAACTCAGAATAGCATGCCCATTGCGCACCCACCCTTAGTCACCATTAAGGGATGCCGTCAAGGAAGGTAACTTGATTAAACTGCTTAATGTAGTATTTGCAGGAGACCAAGAGATTTTTCTTCTGTTTGTTCTCTTAATTTTTTTCTCAACGTGGGTTTGCTCTAATATTGCTCGAGTTTAATCTACTTGTGTTTAATGACCTGCATGACAAAAATAAAGGACAAGGAAAAGCCATACCTTCCATGATTGTTGGGCCACGAAGCCACAACTCTCCCCTTTGGTTTGGAGGAAGAGCAATGCCAGATTCAGGATCCACAATCTTTGCCTCAGTATTTGGGCAGACCATTCCAACTGATCCATAGTGTCTGCTTTCCTCTACGGTGTCTATAGATGCTCCCATTCCCGTTGTTTCTGTCATCGCAAAACCCTGCCAGAGGAGAACAGAACTTTCAAAAGATCATTCGAGAGCCTTATGTCTCACAAATATTGACATGAACAAAATTTAACTTAATTCAATTTCGATATTCACGTCCATTTGTTGCCAAGTATGGCCAATTGTATTGAAGAAAAGTTCATTAATCCAAAATGAACACAGGGGCCAGTGATCTCCATCAAATTGATACAAAATTGGTCCAAAAAAAAACAATGCAAGTGACTTGTGCACCTTCAAATAAGTGATACAAAACTGGAATGAGACAAGAATATAGAGTAGCAGAAAATTCTAGACTCGAATCCTCTTATAATGCAAATCCACACCAACACCAAACCTCTTTTAGAACAAAACATGGTGGGTTTAAACGTGAATCCCCACAAAAAGTACAAGCTTTTCGCTTAGAATAGGCCACTTTGGAATTTGAACTGAATATGTAAGTTTAAATGTAAATCCACACAAAAAAAAGACTACAGTTAACTTAGAACAGGGCACCGTGGGAATCAAACTGGAATCATCGTACCTGTAGAGTTGAATCCACACCGTTGGTGGACATAGAACACACCACTGTGGACTTTGAACATGAAATATATTATGTATAAATCTAAATTCACAACCAAAGCAAATTAGAGTCTTTAGTTTGAAGCTTGTCTGGCATAGAACAGAAAACTATGGAATTTGAATGCAAATCATTTTACTTGAAACTATACCAAGTAAAGAGAAAAACGACCGGTAGTACCCACCTGCTTTAGTACAAAGTTGGGAAACTTTGAAATAAATTCTTCAGCAGCTTCGTTGCCCAAGGAAGCTCCTCCACAGAGGACAGTATGCAAAGACCCCAAATCATACTTGCTGGAAATATCTGTTTTTGTCAGAGCCACTAAAATTGGAGGCACCAGTGGTAAATAGTTCACTTTATACTTCTCAACAGCCCCAACCATATCACTTAACCCAAACTTAGACAGAACAACCGTAGTAGATCCTGAGGCAAGTAACCCACAAGCAAAGGCACCAAGGCCGTATATATGAAACATGGGCACAGTGCACAGAAAAGTATCCTTTTTGAAACGTGTTAGTGTTAGTGTAGGTTTTTTATTTTCCTTATGTTTGGGGTATTTATTTTTTCCTACACATTATTTAAGCTTGCTTAAGTTTATTAGGTGTGGTTAATATGAGGACACGTGGTGAAATACATCAACTACATGTGTCACTCTCTCCCACAATACGGGTGAAGCTGAGCACATCCTCTTTTTACGAAAGAAGCACCTCTCATAACTACTATTTTGAGCTTTTTTACCTAAGTAGTTTATGGGGTTGTTGGGTTTCTCACCCTCTTTTGCATTTATGTGCCACCTCTCTCTTGTCTTCACTTGAGGATGTTATGCCACATGTTTTTTCATTAACCAGGTAGGTAAAACCTCCCTCCTTGTATGGGTAGTAGGAGCTAATGCACCTCTTGATACTTGCCCTTTATTTTTCTATATATTGAGCACTCTCCTCTCACCTTCATGAACTTCAGAAGCTTCACTAGTTCAGCTAGTTCAACTAGTTCGGTGATTGTTTCATGGGAGTATTGAGAGTATTCTACAATTTCTCTTGCCTTGTCTCTATTTTTTCTCTCATTTCAGATTTCTCTTCATTCTGCTATTTTGATCTTCGGTCATCTGTTGAGTTAGGCCAGATAAGGATTTGTACGACTAACATCGATCCCTGGCTCAAATTTTGCTTCTCGCTAGAATCCAAATACTGGCATCGTAGTAGATTTGTCCGTGATAAATTTCATTATTTTTCCGAATTTGTTTTGTGGAGAGATTTGAGATTAATTTATTGCCTCCTGTCCCAATCCTAACCTGGCCAAACCCTGCTCTGCCCAACCTGCTGCCAACCTTAATATTGGAGGCTTTTTCAGCATTTCCAGAGTGTCAAAAAGGCTGTAGAAAGTCAAGATTGACTTTTACTTCACCAAAATCAGAGATTGGAGGACACAGTAAAAATCAGAGTAATTTTTTTTTCTAAATTTTTTTGGAGCCGTTTTCATTTTGGTTTCAAAATTCCAGCTTTCACTCATTTGCAGAAAAAAATATTTCTGGGTTTTATTTCCAGGGTCGAAAAACCATCTGGGTAGTCATTATATTTTGTAGAAAGTTGATAAATTGTGCAAAAATCAAGTCAGAAATAGGTGTGAGTCGTTTATGACGGGCAGATTTTGCACCGTTCTTCAAAGTTGCATAACTTTTGCCTCGGGTGTCAGATTTTTGCAAACGAGTACTTTGCGGAAAGCTGGAAAGGAGAACTTTCCATTCATGAAGGTATTGATAAGAAAAATTACATCTTTCTATCAGATATTACAGGTTGAATCTGCTGCATTTTTTTACCTTCCGTAAAACATATCTTTCACTTTTGTAATCTATTTTTCAAAAAAGAAATAGGTGTAAGAAAGATATTGAAGGGTAAATAACAGCTACAAGGCTTTCTTTTTCAGATTTGATTTCAAAATTAATTTGAATCATATATTGTAATTTTGGCTATAAAGAGCCTTATAAGCTTTGTAATCTGGAAAAGCCTTGTAAATGCACTAATCATAAAGTGCCAACATTGTAATATTTGGGGGGGGTGATTTTTGATACTAGTGGAAAGGGGAGGTGTCTCTTGATGTCTCTATTTTACATTCATTTAAAGTGAATTTTTTGTATCAATCTTGGGGGATTATACAAACAATTTGTAATCATGAACTGAGATAAAGTTCCACTATTGGGGTTTAATCATGGATATTAGTAATGAATTTCACAAATCTGTTGTAAGGCTAAATTCAGAGAACTACTTTTCTTGGAAGAAAGGGATAAAGAATCAATGCCTTGAGCAAGATCTACTACCCTATCTCCTTGGACTCGTTCCTGAGCCAAGCGACTATGATAAGAAGAATGCATGGTTTAACAACAATGACATGGTCTATGGACTAATATGTCTTACTATATCTGAGGATATTTTGCATCATATTGAGCATACTGAGTGCCCTTTCACTGCATGGACCATCATCCAACAGTTGTATGGAGACATTGAATCTTCATCTGAAAGTGATGCTTCCTTGGATGACCAAGCACCTACTGAGATTCATGATGCCTCTTCTCAAGTGGAATTGTCGTCATTGGATGATCAATTCATTGATACCCCATCACCATCTACTGTTGCTACCTCAGATTCTAGAGATGCTTCTTTGAAAGTTTCCAGTGATTCTTTGCAGCAGGATATTCATTATCTTTCATATTCAACTTTGGATGATCTCTTGATAGGTATTTCAGACTTGTTTATAGAGACACATATTGCAGATTTGGGAGACACTATTGATGATATTCATCTTCTCTACAATGAAGTCGACTTTTCTTCAAATGTTGTGAGAGGTCACTTTGAACCTCTTCTTCATTCTCTACATGATCATTCCTTACAAGTTGACATGAGTGTGGATACTTTGGATCATCATTTGGAGAAGACATCTTTAAAGGAGATATTTGAGTCTTTGGATTATACTCTACATCAGTCTCTAGGAGATTCTGATTTGTCATCTTCAACAATGTGGCCTAGAACGCCTAATTTTATTATGGCAGCTTTCAGCATCGACATGGGAATACTTGAGTCAACTTCAAAGACTTCATTCATCTTGCATGTTCTTCCTACATATTCATTTCAGGAGTGGGGAGAAAGTGTGCATACACCTTTGGTTGTGTTTCTTCCTAAAGGGAGGAATGTTGTTCTACGATCGTGGACCATCTTCTACATCCAGTTTCGAGCATCTACCATTGGATCTCTTTGGGGGGGATTCTTTGTCCTTCCACTTTACTTTCTACTCTCTCTTTTTTGGAGGGGTATTTTCTCTCTCTATTTAGGGGGGGCTATTCCTTTTGATGGGGGGGCTTCTTCTTTTGGGGGGGATCTCTATGTACATGGGTACCTAACATGGCCTCATTTGTCGGGACCCATCTTTTCACCCACCTAAGCTACACTTAAGGGGGGGTGTTAGTGTAGGTTTTTTATTTTCCTTATGCTTGGGGTATTTATTTTTTCCTACACATATTATTTAAGCTTGCTTAGGTTTATTAGGTGTGGTTAATATGAGGACACGTGGCGAAATACATCAGCTACATGTGTCACTCTCTCCCCACACATGGGTAGTTGAGTTACACATCCTCTTTTGGCTTGTTGTGCCACCTCTCATAACCACTATTTTTTTTTTACCTAAGTAGTTTATGGGGTAGTTGGGTTTCTCACCCTCTTTTGGATTTATGTGCCACCTCTCTCTCGTCTTCACTTGAGGAGGTTATGCCACATGTCTTGTCATTTACCAAGTAGGTGATAACCTCCCACCTTTTATGGGTAGTAGGAGTTAATTCACCTCTTGGATGTATTTTCCCTTATTTTTCTATATATTGAGCACTCTCCTCTCACCTTATACTAGTTCAGCTAGTTCAACTAGTTCAGCTAGTTCGGTGATTGTTTCGTGGGAGTATTGAGAGTATTCTACAATTTCTCTTGCCTTGTCTCTATTTTTTCTCTCATTTCAGATTTCTCTTCATTCTGCTATTTTGATCTTCGATCATCTGTTGAGTGAAGTTGCATGTGATCTACGACCAACATCAGATCCTGGCTCAGTTCTTGCTTCTCGCAGAATCCAACAGTTAGCGCAATGCACACCATGGATATTAGATTTCTGTGGCTAGAAATCACACCTTTGCTGAGGCCAGTTGGTGCAGGAGCACCCATAGATTACCTTAGATTGTTTTGAAGGTCATATTTTGGCATTTGGTCAGGCCAACTTATCATCTTTCCATGTTCATTTTTGGTTGTGCCTTAGTCACATTTTTTATTAGGTGTTGATCTCTAATGAAAGTCATGTTGACCATAGAAGAGGCATCATTAGGATCTAGTCCTAAATAAGGTTTTGGGTTTTTAGGAATTCATGATTTTTTTTGCAAATATTGATCAATTGGAGCTACAAGCGGCCAAGAGAGCCAAGGCGAGGATAACTATTTTTGAGACCCTATTTAGGGGTGATCTCGACATGAGAGAAAGGTTGGAAGCATCTTTGTTATTGTTGAAGTTCTTGAAATCAAGAAAACAATGTGTTTTGTGTGATAATTTTCTAATTTTTGCTTGAAGTGCTCCTTTAATGGATTGAACAGGGCATTGTAATTAGTGTAGGATGTAGTGTAAATATCCTTCAAGCTTTGTGTGGCATTTAGATAGCTTTTCTAATTCAATTTCAATCATTGTTTGTAAATAGTTTTGTTTCCACACTATTGTTGGTCTGAACCAGGCAGTTTTGTGAGAATGGGGTATTAGTTCACTTTCCCACCGTACAAATTGTACAACCCTTTGGGAATAGTGACTAGACTCCATGGTTGTAAATATTGTAGGGTTTAGGTATTTTTGGAAGCACAGGAGCTGTTGGAAAAGTCTTGCCCTAGGCGAGCCAGGAAGAGTTCGGCTAGGGAAGACCTTAGTGCAGAGCACTTGATTTGCAGGGGTTTCAATGCCTTGAAAAATTACTACTTGGAGAAGTCAGATAAGTGTCTTGCCAAGTTATAGCATGGAGGAGGAAGCTCCATCAATCCATCTAATGTGAGGAAGGTTTAACAGTTTCAAAGCAGCCAGGAAAGGGCTTAAAAGACCTAATTTTGGCCATTTTCAGGTTGGGGTGTTGTA
>VDFB02334446.1:0-22825 GCA_007258455.2 Sequoia sempervirens | reverse complement strand
TCCACCACTTGGCATCATCACAAACTCTCTATTCCTTTGCATTTTCATCCTACAACCATATATTTACTTAACCTTCATCATTTTGCATCAACTATTGTCTTTCCAGCTTGTAAACTGCTCTTTTGATTTGCACACATGTGTTTGGTTACTAGAAGACTATCACTCATGTACTATAACCATGACCATTTTGATTTTCTTGAAAGGCTACATTCACTAGTGTGATTTACATGGGGTTGTCCTTTTATCATGTGTTTATCACTTTTATTCATGATTATTGCTCAGATTATGATTGCTTTTGTCCTTTATGTTGTTGCTATGATTCAAAATATTTGGACCACTGCTTCTTCATTGGACTGTTCATTATAAGCTTCCCCTCTCTATAGTATGTCCCTACGACCAATGCTAGAAGTGGATGCCATCAAATTTTCTACCTTACACTTAGATGGAGTTTCCCATGAGTGGTGGTACGATGGCTTGGTCACACTTGGTCATAATCTAATTAACACTTATGATGAGTTTACAAACAAGATCATTGAAATATTTTACAAGATAGATTATGAGATGTGGTTTAGAGAGATTGCATAGTTGAGACAACATAGCTCTATTGATGCCTACATTGTTGAATTTCAAATTCTTTCTGTCATGGTTCCTAATATCATGAAAAGAATATTGGTAGTCCCTTTCATTGAAGTGCTAATGGAGCCATTGAGGGGATGGGTTAAGGATTTTGACCCACCAACTCTCCAAGAGGCGATAAGGAAGGCAATCAGCATGGAGCTTGCAGCCCCAAGAAATAAATTGCAATCCAACACCTTCCAAAATAAGGACATGAAGCATTTTTATAAAGATTTTAATCAACCCAAGAAGTTTTCATTGAGAATGGATGATGACCTCCATAATGAGACTAGAAGGAAAAAATTATGCTTCGCTTGCAAGGAGCCATGGACCCCAGGCCATAAATGCTTTGAAAGAGGCAAAGTTCATCATTTAGAGGTCTATTCAGCTAATGAATCAGCATCAAAAAATTAGAACAATAGTCTAATTTTGAGGATAAAGAAGAAGGAGAGTCATCTGAAGAGTCAAAAGAAGATAAGGAGAGTGAGGGCACTCTTGCCCAACTTTCTAACTTTCAGAAAAATGAATCTTTCAGAGTTAGAGGAGTCCTATGTGGGAAGCGAGTTGTTGCACTCATTGATTTTGGGGTCATGCATAATTTTATTGATAAAGGTATGGTTGCCAAAAGAGGACTCAAGATTGAAAAATTTAAAGGCTTTAAGGTGAGGTGGTGGATGGTTTTACACTTACTTGCACAAGATACCTCATATGAGTATTCAGTTGGGAAACTATGAAGTCAAGGATGACTTCTATGTTGTGAGTATTGGTGACATGGATGTTGCTCTTGGCATCGAAATGGTTGCATTCTTTGGGAGAGATCACATTAAACCTTCATACCATAGAGTTGAAATTCTAATCAGATGAGAAGAAGTTTGTGTTGAGAGGGATTTCTAATGGAGGCCATCACATTATCTCTTTCAAGTGAATAGAAAGGTTGATTTTCCATGACCAAGTGGATTGGGCAACAAAGTGTGTTATAATTCCAAACATGTAAGAAAATTTATAGTGTAGAAAATAGAGAAAAATAATAAGCACAACTTTAACACAATATTTACGTGGAAAACCTAGTAAAATTATATCAAGAAAAAACCATGGGCAATTATATTTATCAAGAAATTCACAATTACAACAATCTTCTAAAAAGTTACAAAAACGTGACTTCAATAGAGTATAAG
Source organism: Sequoia sempervirens (assembly GCA_007258455.2). Classification (NCBI taxonomy): domain Eukaryota; kingdom Viridiplantae; phylum Streptophyta; class Pinopsida; order Cupressales; family Cupressaceae; genus Sequoia; species Sequoia sempervirens. The sequence goes on along the minus strand of VDFB02334446.1, from coordinate 21,035 downwards.
AAATTCGAGTTGCAAAGTCCTTGTCGAACACAACTTTCCAAAAGTAGAAAATGTGACTCATACAACTACATGTCGAATATTTGGAAAAACGTCCAAAAATAGAGAGTCCCATAGAGCCCCCTGTGACTACAACCTTCGGTTGTATAGTGGGCCTTCGATCGTGTTAGACGTGTACCTTGAATGCTAGATATCAATGTCGACTATTTGTCACTTGCTGGAATAATAATAAGATTGACTTCATATTCCAACACAACATTCATCAAGAAGAAAAGAGGGATTACCATCCTGATGTGTAAGATTTTCTTACTAAGTGAAGCAAGGTTTTCAATGCCATGCCACTTAGAAGGCCTCCTAAAAGAGGGATTAAACACATGATAGAATTGGAGGAAGGTGCCAAGCTTGTCATCACCACTCCATATCAGCATCCCAAGAGGCATAAGGATGAAATTAAAAAATTCATCAAAGAAATCTTGGATATGGGACACGTTCATCCAAGCAAGATTCCTTTCACATCATTAATGATTTTAGTGAAGAAAAAAGATGGAACTATGTGCATGTGCATAGATTATAGAAATCTCAACAAGAAGACCATCAAGAATCGATACCCAATACCAAGAATTGATGAGCTACATGGAGTAGTCTTCTTTTAAAAGATAGATTTGAGATCTGGTTATCATCAGATAAGAGTTCGAGAGGAGGACGTTGAAAAGACTACCTTTAGATGTCATTTTGGGCATTATGATTTTTTATTAATGCATTTTGGCTTAACTAACGCCCCTGCAACATTCCAATCTTGTATGAATCAGGTGTTCAAGAAGAAGCTATGAAAGTTTGTTCTAATATTCATTGATGATATCTTGATTAGCAAGACTTCAGAGGAGTACATAAACATTTGGAGGAAGTGTTGAGCATTCTTGACTGAACTCTTGTACCTTGGTCACATGATCAGCTCAAAGGGGGTTAGTGTGGACCAAGATAAGATTAAGGGAATTTTGGATTGGCTACCACCAAAAAGCTTACTCAGTTGAAGGGTTGTTATTGGTCTTTATGGCTTCAACAGAAGGTTTTTGAAGGGTTTTTCTCATATGGCTACATCAAAGGGAAGAAGAACATTGTGGTTGATGCCTTATCAAGAAGGCCACATTTAATTTCCATTATGGAGATCACTATTGATTAGAAGAAACAAATCCTTGTTTTGTAGAATATGCCAAAAACTCTTTTGCCACCAATATTGTGGAAGGTACATTACAGGATGAAAGGTACAAAGTGGTGAATGAATTGAATCTCTACAAGGATCTTCCTAGTACCTAAATCTAGACTCAAGAGAATATTTTTAAGACTTTCCATGATGCTCTCTTGGATGTCACCAAGGTTTATTCAAGACTTACAAGCAAATTTGGGAGAGGTTTACATGGAAAGGACTCAAGGATGAAGTCCTTGGGTATGTTAAGGAATGCCAAGTTTGTCAACAAAAAAAGAATGAGGACACCTATCCAGTGGGTTTGTTGCAGCCCTTGCCCATTCCCAATAAAAAAAATTGGAAAGTATCTCAATGTATTCCATCACAAGCTTACGTAAGGTGCAAGGAAAGGACTATATTTTTGTTATTGTTGATAGATTGACCAAATTTGCACACTTATTTACTATTTCTATAGTATTTATAGTAGTTTAGGTTCATTTATTTTTTACAGAAGTTTTCAAGCTACATGGGTTGCCTAAGAATATTGTGCGTGATAGGGACAACAAGTTCCTAAGTTTGTTTTGGCAAGAATTTTTTAGATTGAGTGGGATTGTACTCACTCCAAGTACCAGTTATCACCCACAAATTGATGGGAAAACTAAGATTTTCAATAAATGATTGGAAGGGTATCTCAAAAACTATGTTTCAGAACAACAAAAAGCTTGGCTTAGATGGCTCCATTTGGGTGAGTATTCTTATAATTCTACTTATCACATGTTAATCAAAATGTCTCCCTTCATGGCCTTGTATGGATATGAGGCTTCTAGGTTCATTGACTTATTGTTTGGTGATAGTAGATTTCCCCAAACCAAGGATTTATTGCAACAAAATCAGGACATCGTGAAATCCTTGAAATATAACCTCCAACATGCCCAAAATCAGTAGAAATCATATGCAAATCAGCACCGAGTTAAGTGTGCATTTGAGGTTGGAGATATGGTATATTTGAGATTGCAGCCCTATAGGAAATCTACTCGCGAGAAGAGTGGAGCAAAGAAGTTGAAGTCTTGTTTCTATGGCACGTTTGGAATCTCCAAGAGGATTGGAGAAATGGCTTATGAGTTGGAGCTACCTAAGAGTAGCAAGGTGCATAACGTCTTCCATGTGTCACGTCTCAAAAAGGCACTTGGACACAATGTTGTTGCTTCTTCCAACCTACCTCCTTTGGATGAAGAAGGGAAACTTGTGCTTGTTTCTAAAGTAGTGATTGATTTTAGAGAGTGTGCATTGAGGAAGAGGACCATCAAAGAGTACTTGGTCAAATGGAAGAACTTACCAATAGAGGATGTCACTTAGGAGAGTGATTAGATTTTGCAACATCCAGACTTACAATTGCTCAAGGGGACAAGAAATTTTGGGGAGGGAGGATTCTAATGTCCCCTTCTCAAGCCTAATCACTTCAACGACAATTAGCCTATTTCTTGAGTTCTTGTGGGCTAAATAGTAAGGCAAGGGGACTCCAAAGATCTTGGAGGACGTAGTTTTAGAGTTTCAAGGTTTCTTTGGTTAGCAATAAGCTCAATGGACAATAGTGATTTGAATGACAATCTTTAAAGTGTTTTCTGACTTTTGGGGTGTTCTCCAAAACTCTTAGAGAGCATGTCTATTTATAGCAAGTCACCTAATTGGCTCTTATTAATCACCTAACACCTCGGTATCATATTGGTATGGTCAAAATTGGATTATGATGTGTTTCAAGATTTTCCATAACTTGAGGTGAAATAATTAAATTATTCACTTAAATTATAATGTTTTATCCTTATTTTTTATAAATTGTGTAATATCTTTTCAAAGAGGTATTTTAAATTCCCTATTGGACACTTAAGAGAAATAAAGGGGTCTTGCACATTAAAAAGGTTTTATTTTATTTTAAAAGAGAATTTGTTGGAAAAAGTGAATTAATTAATTATTTTAATTGGAATTTTCCCTCTCAAAACTCTATAAAAGGAGGCATTGGTGCTCATTGTTGGATACGCTAAATAATAATAATGTTATGTTGTTGAAGTGGCTTTGGTTCTCTTTAATTTTTTAGGACAAAATCCCTCATAGATTTTTAGTTTCAAAATTGCAAGATATTCCCTAGCTAGATTGTGGTGTGATTCTAGCCAAGAGTCACTATTGGAGTTGCTTAGAAGTTTTCAGTTTGGGTTTCCAATATGGATTATTTTGATGTGTTTTAGATTTAAAAATGCTTTGGTGAGACTTTCTTACATCTGTAGAGTGTTAGGTGTTGAATTTTCTTGGAGTTTTGATTGTTGGTCATACCTCTACAAGTACAGGTCGTACCATCTATTTGACTTGTGTTGATTGAAGTATTGGAGTTATGCTTTTGGGATTTTTACCAATGTTTTTGCTATGCTAGGTGACTAGGTTGGAGTTGCAAGAGATAAAATAAATTTTTAATTTTGTTAGAATCAAGTCACCCTCAGGTAGGTCATACCACTACAGGAAAGGGTATGAAGGTTCATATCAGACCATTTTGGGCATGTTAATGGTTGTTGATCACTCCCTAGGAGGCACCTAGGATGTTTGAAGAGATTCCAGGTGATAGAAGATGTTGGAGAGTGTTCAAAAATTATAAAAAAAATATCTTCCTAGCCACCCCTATTCAGTCCAACCTTTGTTTTAGCAACAACAGGTCTATAGCAGCCTTTTTCAATGAAGAAGAGTCCCTTTTCAATGTCCAACTTCACTCCTTTATGAGGTATTATGTTTTTACTTCAATTTGGGTGACTTGTTTCATAATTTAGCACATTTGGGGGTGATTCCAATCAATTTCATTTCATATTGTTAAATGTAACAATAGATGCATATTTTGGATGTGGAGATTTGAAAGAGCTAACATTGTAACAATGAGTGGTAGTACCACTAGTGATCTACTCTTGTTAATTTCTTGTTACTCACCCCATTGAATAAGTGGCTTTCTAGTACTCACTCACCATTGAAAAGTGGAAGAGTTTTTTATTGGTTGTACTCACTCACCACTGAGAAGTGGAAGAGCTTATTTTGCATTTCATTATTGTATATGTTTTCCCACTGCAAAGTGGAAGTGCCCAACTAACTACACTGGATAAGTGAATGTTACTTTTAGCTGCTCAATTCAAGTATAATTATAATCCTATACACCATATGCTCTCACCTTGCCCACACTGGAAACTTTGTGGTGATAAAGTGGAAAGGAAAGTAGTTCAACATTTTCATTATGTTTAGCTATCAATATTTTTAAAAAAAATTAATGGTGGTTATTACATATTTTCATAGTTTTCATGAAAGTACCCCAAAAGAGAGGTTAAGCTACCACATAGACATTTTTGAGCAAAAGGGTTTTGAATAGAAAAATTTTGATCAAAATTGTTTAGGGTGAAACGTTGTATATAAATTCAACCTTGTTCCCATTTTAAAATTAAAATATATCTATTTAATAGTTTTGAGTGAAAGATTTCACCCAAAACGCTTTGTGTCATGTAGGTGCCAAGTAGTTTCGAGCAAAATCATTTCACCCAACAATAATTTGTTGGCTAGAAAAGTATGACACGTCCAAAATTTTACCCACATGTATGGTATGATTGGGCACTAGCATGTGCAACCATGTGTGGGGCCATACTATGTGTGTAAGCAATATTGTGTGGTTGCACACAATGTGGGTACAATATTGCTTGTAGGTGCACAAGTACTATGTTGCATGTGTTGAACGATGTTGAGTGTGCCAATGAAGATGGTAAAGAGGGTGCAAGGTTATGCTTGAATCAAATGGCTTTCATTAGATCAACAGGGGTTCATATCTTCTATAGGTGTTTATTACCAGTGTCTTTACTTTTTAACTCACTTATAATCCATTCCAACAAAACAAATTAAATATTTCTTAGTCTAAACAAGACTAGTTTTTTGCAAATTAAATCCTTTGAAGACACAAAATCTAGGAAATTAATTACTTGTAATTATTTCCTTCCAAAGCCACAAGTGGGCATCCTAACCAATTTCTTAAATCACACTTCCTTTCAAATTTCATCAATAATTGCCTCCTTTGATTTGATGAATTCTCTCATCACTAAGATTTGTAACTACTTTTTCTAAATGTGCATTTCTAGGATGCATCGTACTTGGGATAAAAGTTATATTGCATTCAATATAGATAGAATGGAGCTTTACACAACTCTACTTAGCACAACCCTTTTCAAGTACAATTAGGTTTCTAAACATGGGAACTCTTCAATGTAGTTTATCTTATGTCACCATATACATGATTGATTCCTTCATCTCAAAAGCGAGTTGAAAAATTATGGAGTTCATTGAGCATATTCAACACATTTAGCAACATGCAATCAGTTTGAAGTCTTATACCTAGCACAAACAATGTCATGATCAATAGTGAACATCACCCAACTTCAAGGTTGGTGAGGGAATATGGCTTCACCTACAAAAGGAAAGACTCATGAGACCTTACTGCTAGATTTATAGTATTTGGCATGGGCACCATTCCTAAGGGAGTTGAAGATAACACTTTCAAGCTTAATATCCTAGCTTATCTTGGTCTACATCCATTTTTCAAAGCAAAAATTGTATCCTTACTTTCCCATCTTTTACGTATTCATCAAATGTTGCAAAAAAACTTCAACTAATAAAGATCAACCATAACTTACCAATAGAATCAAACCAAATCATTGATAGTAGGCCCAAACACACAATAAATAAAGTTATTCTTCTTTAATTGATTGTCAAAGTAGACCAAATTGTTCTTTAAGACACCAAAACTCATTTTGCAGAAAATTTCCATATATTATTTTTCAATTTATCACAATGAACGTCACTTCTCAAGAAGAGGTGATTAATCCAACACGATTCAACACTTTTATCAATTCATTATTTTATTGCAATACTTCATATCATATATCATCTTCACCAATGACTTGAAGTGCTTCCCTATCATACTATGAATCTCAAACTCCCTTTCATTTATACATAAATTTTGATAATATTGAATTTAAGAAAAGACGAGAGGGAGACAAAATAAAAGAACTAAAATACCATAATGTGAAGGGTTGTGTATATTCTAATTGCCATGACATCCCCTTGTTTCTCATACTTATAAATTAATTTAATAGGAGTTAGTCATTGATAGCATAAAATACTAACACAACAAACAAACATCTTCTAGCATACATCTAATTTCTCAAATTATATACAAATCTTTTGCATAATACTATTTTTCAATCTACAACTCTTACATTGCATCTTATTGATCTTGAAAACCTCGTCAAACATGATTGATATTTATGATCTCATTTTTTGTCATTCACTTCTATCAAAACACATTTAAATCGGTTTGAGTGTGCACTAATCCCCGAATCAAGAAGTCAAGGACATTAAGATTTTTAGTTACTCCCTCTTAAGAAGACATTAAGGTTTTTAGTTACTCTCTTAAGAATTCTATGGCCTGATATCTTTTCCCATTTCATTGAATGAAAAGTGGAGGATTGTTATGGAACGATGAAAGTCTTGTTCGGCTAGGGGAATCTATAACATAAAAGATGAAGTATGAATATTAAATATTGAGGATGACCGAAGGTAAAGACTTTGAGCTTCAAGTATAACACTCTGCCCCGATTAACAAGAGTCGGCTGATAAGTGGAGTAAATGAACTTTGAAGGCAAGAAACATGCATAGTTGGCTTGTGAAAATGTCCAAAGGGGAAGGGGGTGAAGTGGTCAAAACTAAAATTGTTACCATCCTTTAGTAAGGAGGCCTCTCATTTGGTACTCTAGTCAATGGAGCAATTTACTAACAAAACAAAAGAAATGAGAAAAGATCTTCTGTTAAATCCACTCTCATAATAAAGACCACTATCAGAGTTGGGGGGTCTAGTTCGATTGGTTAAAGTATTATGTTGTAGGGGAGAGGTCATGAGGGCTAGTCTCCCCTTGGGGGATCTAGTTTGATTGGCTAAAGCATTATGTTGTAGGGGAGAGGTCATGAGGTCTAGTCTCCCCTTGGGGGGTCTAGTTTGATTGGCTAAAGCATTCTGTTGTAGGGGAGATGTCATGAGGTCTAGTCTCCCCTCCGTCCCCGTAATACCGGAGGGCGTGTCGCACCAGCATCACTGATCACATGGAAAAAGTTTACCAAACACATTACAGTCTACAAAAGAACTACCCAAGTTTTAAAAAAACAAAAAACAAAGACCACCGACCAAATTATAATGAAGACCACCAGTCACAATATTCCTGCCATGAACTGTATCTCCTCCTTTCCTCGGTCGCATCATGAGAAAATGGCCGAGAATGACGAAAGAATCGACAGTTATTGCTCATCTTTTGGTTCTAAATTTCCCCATCGACAGTTATTACTAAGTTGTGATGAGTCAGTCTTACGTTGATTGGGATAATGAGGAAGGGTGATCTCCGTTAGGAGTCAGTATAATTGTCAGATATCTTGGAAGGAGGTATGTTGCTTATATTCTATTTTTAGTGATCAAAATTGTTAAATTAGATAATGTTTAAAAATGGCTTTCTATTTATATCAAATGAAATTTAGAATTAAAATTCTGGATCTGCAAAGACTGTTTATCAGTTTATTTATTATCTTATTCACGTATAAAAGAAATAAATAATTATCAATAGAAAAAACTTTTATACTATCAAATCATTTGATAATTGAAGACTGTAAAAAGGTGACAAAAGGTCCAACAAAATTTGATTGGTACCTACCAAAGAGCAAATTTGTCAAAAAGATGTTATCTTTTTAGATAAATGTAGCATGAACCTCCTATTTTATGTCTTATCAAGTGATAAATATTTGTCTTATTTTTATTGACCAAAATTAATCTTTGATTGTTGAACTAGATGATGTTTAAGAATAGTTCTCTGTTTATATGTCAAATGATCTATTTTAATTGATGAAAGTTTTAGAATTCAAACTTTAGACCTGTTGATTTCAAAGACTGTTTATCAGTTTACCAATCTCATTCAGATATAAAAAGAATAAATAATCATCAATAGAAAAAATTAACCTTTAATTATTGTAAAAATGTGACAAAATGATCAACAAAAATTTATGCATACCTACCAAAAAATATATTGTTTAAAAAAGATTATTTTTTAAACAAATGTAGCATGAACTCCCTGTGAGTTGTTTATTACGATGTGATGCATCGGAATTGAGAAAGACTTCCTTGATCATTTTGTGAATGAAGGGGTGCTCTACCAGAAGCTACACTAGTATAGGTATCATACTTCTGCTGACATAATCAGGTGCTGAAATCCAGAGCACGTAGATTGCAAAGAAAATACATATTGTATTATTGTTAAAGCAGACCTGCTACAAACTAACTTGAACAACCATCAACTACCTGCTAACAATATTAATACACTTTAGATAAATATATAAAGAGAGGGGGTTATAAAGATAACTTAAATGAATACAAAGGCTTTTAGATTACATTAGCCACAAATTCAATAAACATTTTCTTGATAAAAAAAAAAATTGGGATGATTTGAAGCATTTGTAATCTGATCAACCATCCAACCTTATCACTTTGTAATTCAATCATTTTTCACTTGATATTAATTAATTTATGTCAACATTTAGACGTATATTTTCAGTACCTAACTCTTTGCTCTACATAGTGAACAACTCTTGTCAATTTGTACATACAATGCCCTACTACCATGTTTATGTTGAAGTACATCAATCAGCATACCTCTAACCATATCATAGCTTGAGCAAGATCTGTTATTGTCCAGCAAGATAACCAATTTTTTTTGGTAAATTAACCTTATCACAACATAAAGATAACACATAAAGTTGAGAGAACACTACTCTCACATTGGTTGTGAAGATCTCCCTTCCCTTCTTATCAATTAAGAGATGAGAAATTGTTAAAATTTCAATCCATGTGCTAAAAAAGCTAGAAATAAAAAATAGGTACACCATTAACTAATGCTAAAATATTATTTTCTATTCTTGTTTCCATGTCAATGGTTTTGAATATTGACATGAATGTGGAAGACATTTCCACACCTGTTGTTGTTGGTGTCCCACCCTATGGAGGTTCATGAGGCAATTTCAAGGCTTAGTAACCTAGTGTTGATATTGTTCACACAAATGTGTCTCTGATGATGGATCTCTCTACTAGTCAGGGTTTCCTTCCTATAGAATCTAGTGTTGGGGGCTTGGGTGATGGCTCAAAGGTCCTAATTGTGGGCTCTAGTGGGATTTAATGCCTCTTGGTTTGGTTGCTCTTGGGGACGATTGTATTTCCAAAGCATGTCTTTCCCCTCCTTCGTAGACTGCTTCCTTAGATGCCCTTCCCACAAGAGTAGCTAAGTCAACTAATGTAAGTCGTCAAAGGTCTTTTGCTAATGTGATGAGTGTTGGTAGTTTTTCTCACTCCTTGGAGGATAAATTATGGCCCCTCCCCTATGCCAAATCTTCCTTGGTGGTGATTTATGATTAGGACATGCTAGAAAATGAAGATTTGTATCTATGAAAGGGCCTAGTTTGTAGATTCAACATTTTTTGACCTCTTCCCGATCTTCACAAAGGGTCTTGAATTCTTAGAGGCCTATCATCAAGGGAAAGATCAAGATCTTCCCTTGTGCCAAGGGCTTCTTCATTGCATATTTTAACTCTTCAAAGGATAGGGATTTGGTGCTTGATGGCAAAATGTGGTTGTGAGGTGAGCACTCTCACTTAGTCAAGCCTTGGTCTACTTCCTTCAACCCCCTTTTTGAACCTCTAAACGTTAGACCTGTAGGGTTCACCTTCCAAATCTTCCTCTCCAATTTTGGGAAGATTCTTACTATGAGGCAATAGGCAACTCTATTGGATGGTTCTTGAAGGTTGACTCTACCATTTCTTACATGAGGCACTCTACTTTGTTGTCATCTTGGTGGACATTGATATCTCCAAGCCTCTTCACAAGGATGTAGTTTTGATGGCGGTGAACAAGCCTTAGACCCAAGCACTTGATTATGAGGGTTTCCCTTTCAAATGCAAATGATGTTTTCCCATTGGTCATGTTGTGACCTTTTCACACATCACCCCATTCAAAATGGGGACCCCCTAATTTTTGCTCCATTCAGGACTTTTGGCTTTGATTTTGGTTCGTTTTCCTGTTGTCTCAAGATGATTGGTCACTTTTTCAGGCATTTACTATTTTTAGCAGGGTCAAACGGAAGTCATTTGAGGCACATGCAAGTCAAATTAGGGTTTCCAACTTCAGGACTCAAAATGAGGGGCAAAACTCAAGAGAACTGAAAAACTGATGTATCCCATCACGATCAACATCTTTCAGGGAATCCATTGGTAAAATTTGAGCGCAATCCAACTACTTACTATTTATAGTAAGTCACCTCCAAAACTAGGCTATAAATAGCAGGTCAGCGTAGAAGGCCAATGTGAACGGGTCAAACAGGTTACGAGGATCCCATAGCAAATTTCAAGTCAATCGGAGTTGCAGAAGTATGAAAATCAGGGGATTTACTAAAAATAGAAGGCCAGGGCAAGCCAGTCAAAATCAACTAAGTATTCAAGGGGTAACCTTCGGAGGTTCACTTAACACCCCAAATAAAAAAAAATGCCCAAGGAAAATTCAAACTGGTAGAGGACCCCTTGAAATGCGCCCAAGGTAGCAAGATGACTAAAATTCGTCTAAGTATTCAAAACTGGAAGCACTGCCTCCCAAATGCGCCAAAGATATTGGAGAGGACATGTAAAACTTTCTAAGTGTTCAAAATCGCAGACACCACCCTTGAAGGCTCCCTCAGCAAAAATGGAAGCACTGCTCTCCAAATGCGCCCATGAGCACTGATGAGTTGGGAAAACTTTCTATGGCTTTGAGATTTCCTAAGGACCCCCCAAATGTGCCCTTGATGGAGGAGGCTAGAGAAAAGTTGCTAAGTCACAAGAAATTTTCCTGACACCCCCCCAAATGCGCCCTTGATGGAGGAGGCTGAAGAAAACTTTCTAAGGCATTGAAAATTCCTCCACCACCCCTCATATGTGCCCTTGATGGAGTTGGATGAAGAAAAAAGTCTAAGTCAAGACTAAATGGCATCACCACCCCTAAAATGTGCCATCTTGTGAAGGAAGCTAGAGATTTCTCCAAGGCAATCAAAAATGGAAGTAGGGGACCTCAAATGCGCCCTCAAGCAAAGAGGATGAGTAAAAAAATTCTAAGTCTTGGAAAATGGAAGGAGACCGCTCCAAATGCGCCCTTGCCAGTAGAGGAGGAAGCTAAAAAAGTTTCTAAGGCATTGAACTTGGCATCACCACCCTCAAAATACGCCCAATTGTGATGAGAAGCTAGAAACCTTTCTAAGTGTTTCAAAACAAAAGTGGACACCTCCAAATGCACCCTTGAAGAAGTTGGGTGAAGTTTGCTTAAGTCATGAACTCCAATCCCTTGAAATGTGCCCTAGGAAAGATAAAGTGGGTTGAGATGAAAATATTCCTAAGTGTTGAAATGGAAGTTGACCCCTTTAGATGCACCCAAGTTAGAAAGGGTTGGATAAAAAATTTCTAAGTTAGAAAAATAAAAGTATACCCCTCCAAATACGCCCAAAGAAGAGCAAGGAGTAAGTTGATGAAAATTTGAAGGAAGACCACTCAAATGTGCACATAGAAGAATCTATTGAAGGAGTTTGAGAAATTGGCTAAGTCAGAGAAAATGAAGACACAAAGGCCTAATTGCGCCCAAGCTTACATGAGGTATTATACGCCAGAATCAAGGTGGGTGAGAAAATTTTCTAAGGAAGAAATATGAGGTTCAAGGTGGTGAATGCTCCCAGGATAAGTAGGTGACAAGAAAAAATTCTAAGTCATGAAAATGGAAGGACATAGTCAAAATGCGCCCAAGGAGGAAATATGAAGAATGAACAACATAATATTTTATAAGGCATGGGAATTCTCCAAAGCCCCTAGAAGGACATAGTCAAAGTGCTCTCGTGATGAAAGGTTATGAAGAAGGAAAAGTCTGCTGGAGAAAATGGTGAACTCTACCGGATCCAGAGATCATTCAGACCTTGGAACCAAAACATAGAAATTAGGTGAGTGAAGTGAATTTATATTATAAAGTGTTTTGATGCTCTTCTCTTTATTTGTTTTGCAGGATGAACGTCGAGACCAAAGCATGATGACTTGAGGTGATGGAGCAAGTACTCCAAAACAACATTACAACCTTGGAAGGGGATAAAGTTACGTGTTTCAAACTCCTCCATGATGTCTCATTTGCGCCCAAACCATGAAGGGAGATGTTGGAAGAAATGGCTAAGCGTTGAAATTTCTCCACAAGGATCTAATATGCACCCAACTCAAGGAGGCAGGCAGTAAGGAAGAAATGGTCAAGTCCAAGACAAGAAAGTCCTTCGGGATCACGATGAGGGCCCAAGCATTAAAGATCATCCCCAAGCGCTAAAGTGTACCCAAGATGTAGTGGTAGCAAGGAGAAGAATTAAAATCAAACAAGAGAAAAGAAGTCGTCTTGGAGTTTAGATTGAGAACGTGCCTACCATATCAGTTCAAGAGGAAGAAGCTATGATGATCAGATTGATCCAATTTGCGGTCAAGGAGAAAGAGAATGGAAACGCCCTTCTGGATGATGACCTTCTAGAAGATGATGGTGGACATTAATTGCTCATTTATTACCCCTCTTCTTTGTGGCGGTTTTTAGGGTGAATCTTGTTTAGGGCTGAAGTGGCACGATCTAGGCCATCTATTTGATTGCAATCTGAGTCGTCTATTGGACTTGGCTAGCTATAAAAGGGGCATCCCCCCTCATTTGTACATTCAGTAGAGATTAGAGATTAGGATCAGATAATAGAGCAGAGCTAGGAGCATAGAGAGACAGTTAGCATAGTTTGATAGCATAGCATAGATTGAAGAGGACGGAAAGCTTTCTCATTGAATGCTTTGTAAGAAGTTGTTGTGAACACTCTCATAATAAAAAGAGTTTTCATTGATGGTGATTTCATTTTTTGTTGAGTAGCTAGCAAGGATTTTTCGTCCTTCGAAATCACTTAGCATTTTAAAGTAGAACTTAAAATAGAGTAAATTTTATTTCATGTATGTAGATGATAGTTGTGGAATGTGGTGTTTGATCTAAGTGAGTTTTGTTTAATCCATACCACTAGCAAACTTACTAATGGTGGGTTTGCCTTGCGTGGTCAACTGGAACCTTTTGAACTTAACTTCAATTATAATTCACATGTTGTCATCCATCGTTGTGATGGTGTCCTTATGTTGAGTTGTAATTTGAATACTTTTAGCTACTCCCTTGAAGATTGCACCGACTCCGTGGAAGCTGTCCAAAGTGAGGCAAAGCGAAGTCTGGTTGGAGTTTGTTGAAGTTGATCTCCACATCCCACATTTAGGTTAGATTATAGATTCTCTAATCCCTGCAGCCATTCAATTCCGCACTTTTTTGGTTAGTATTAGGAAACTTGCACTTCATCGACAAATCTCTCAAACCACGTGAAAATCTTCTTTTCTCTTTAGTCCATTGTCTGATGTTTGTTGTCGAACAATTACGTAAGTCCCCTCGTGATACCAACAAATCACAACAAACCAACTGAATCTATTCCACTACATAAAAGGAACCTTGGAGTTGAACGCATGAACTTTCTTACAATCTTAGCATGTTGGATACTTTGATCAAGAGATAATAGAGTAACCATTGGAAACTTTATTTTGCTATTTGGTGTGATCACAAAAAACAAATCAACAGGTCACCTAGTTGTTATCCACTCTCTTGATGCAAGGATGTGGCAACGTGGTGGAAGAATGCCAATTAAGATCACTTGACTATTCATGCCTCTAACTCTCAAATTGATGGCTCCTACCAAGTTGACTCTTCTCAATTTATTGGTTCACATGCATCCAATGGAACTTAGACATGCCCTACCTTGACCGCTCCATTGGTTCCCATTAGAGAGTCCTCACGACTTCTACTCTAATCACTTAGCTAGCTTTTCCTTCAACTCCAATTCAACACCAACCTACTCATGAGGTGGCAATTCATCATTTGAATACTCCACCTAGCCATTCCATTATTCCTTTTGTATGTAATGTTGAGCCCTCTATGGAGGATTCCCCTCGCCCCCCATGCCCCTCCCCTTTCTCCTTGTTTTGAGGACTTAGATGATAATATTTCATGGATTGATTTTTGGAGGAAGAAAGGTATTCCTAAATCTATCTTCCAATCTCATTCTAGAGCAAAGGGTGTGAGATTGAACAGGATTGGGTTTGGCATTTTATAAATGAGGTCTTGGGGGTCCCTATTGTTTCTTTTTTTGTTGTATGTAGCAATTTGGTTGTAGTTGCATCTCGTTATGTTTTGCCTCATTAGCTTGTCTAGTTTGTCCCATACCTCATGGTACTTTTTTTGTTAGCTAATTGGTTGTTGTTGTACAAGGGTTCGAGCCCTTTCAATCTCACTTTTACCATTATCAAAAACTAATAATAAAATAAGATAAATGTATAAAAAGAAACAAAATTATACTTCTCTTTTCTTACTAACTAAAACAGGGTTAGAGCCCTTCTACATGGCCCAATCCAAACTACCATACATTTTCTCATTAAACTACAACTAATATGTTCCTAATAGCACTTACATAGTTGTTCTAATGTGTTGTCTTTTACTAAAACAAAAAGCCCTAAATGTAATAATAAATCCTTAAATGTGTGGCTACTATTTCTACATGTTTCACACTCCCACTTAGCTAAATATTTCTCAATCAAACTACAGTACATTTAATTCTTCCTTACAAAACTCAAACTTGTTTCTTGATAGTGCCTTCATCAATGTATCTACCACCATCATTTTAGTTGTTCAGTACTCCATTTGTACAATATTCTTCTCAATTTGTTCACAATGAATGAATGAATGAATTTTAATGATGTCCATGAGACCAAGCAGTCTAAGGGACCAAGAGACACAACATTAACACATTTTCAAATTTATTTCGATGTCGTTTCTTCTATTATGAATCTTGATCAAGAAACCCATTGTTTTGTGAAGCCTTGTCTTCTCAAATAGCTCATTCAAATTGTCCACCGAAAAATTGTTTTCAAACTGAGTACAAATATCTTCATACATTACATTCTCTACGATGAAGTCCCATTCAGTTTTCACCACCCCTTTGTTGTAGAAAATGCAAGTTCATTCTTCCCAATCTTCCTTAGGGGTCGTCCATCTACCTGCTTCACATCTAAGATGATGAGAACCTATCCTCAACTACACAATAAAATGATATTGTATTCATATGTGCTTAACTTTCCCATGATACTTTAAGTGCTTTGTCATGGCAATAAAACTTTGGTTGCCACACTTCAATACTATTGGTTGGGTTTGAGCAATCCCAATGTCTTACAATAATGTTCCCAACCATATTGACTCCTTTGATAATAGAATGAACCATATATTCAAAACTTTGCGAGTACCCGTGAGTCAAACCCTTGGGCGAGTTAATTGCTGAAAAACTTGCCAATGATTTTTCCTTTGACTCGTGGTAATTTTTGTCCAAAATTCATGAAAAATTCATCGTGTAAACCCTAAAATGCGAAAAAAAAATTGGCACAAAAAGTATATAATCGAAAAACACAAATTTTTGAGGGTTTTTTATGCTTTCTAGCTATGAAAAAGTCGCGATGGGAGGAAAAAAGATGTGAACTCTGATGCCACCACCAAGTCTCTTTGTGCATCTTGAACTGTATTTAAATATATTTTTTTCCCTTATTTGTTTCATAGTTTGTTATTAAATAGTATAAACACTCAGCATGGGGACAACCTTTTTTTTTTGGCCTAATTAGTGAGTATGGATTAGAAAAGAGAAACCCATATACATTTTTCTTTTCTAATCCATACTCACTAAGCAGGCCACACAAATAAAAGCTATCTTTTCTAATCCATACTCACTAATCAAGCCACACAAAATTCAAATAAAGGTTGTCCCCATGTTGAATGTTTGTAATTATTATCTTTTCTAATCCATGCTCACTAATCAGGCCACACAAACAAAACACTTAGCATGGGGACAACATTTATTTGTGTGGCTTGATTAGTGAGTGGATTAGAAAAGAGAAACCCATATACATTTCTCTTTTCTAGTCCATATTAATCAAGCCACACAAATAAAACTTGTCCCCATGTTGAGTGTTTGTAATTATTCTCTTTTCTAATCCATACTAATCAGGACACAAAATTCAAATAGAGGTTGTCCCCATTTACAAACACTCAGCATGGGGACAACCTTTATTTGAATTTTGTGTGGTTTGATTAGTGAGTATGGATTAGAAAAGAGTAACTCATACACATTTCTCTTTTCTAATCCATACTCACTAATGGGGCCACACAAATAAAACTTGTCCTCATGCTAAGTGTTTGCAATTATTCTCTTTTCTAATCCATAGTTACTAAGTAGGCCACACAAATAAAGGTTGTCCCTAGCATGGGGACAACCTTTATTTGTGTGGCCTAAGCACTCAACATGGGGGCAAGTTTTAGTTGTGTGGCATGATTAATGAGTATAGTTTAGAAAAGAGAAACCCATATGCATTTTTTTTTTTAATCCATACTCACTAATTAAGCCACACAAATAAAACTTGTCTCCATGTTGAGTGTTTGTAATTATTCTCTTTTCTAATCCATACTCACTAATCAAGCCACACAAAATTCAAATAAAGGTTGTCCCCATGATGAGTGTTTGTAATTTACAAACATTCGGCATGGGGACAAACACTCAGCATGGGGACAGCCTTTATTTGAATTTTGTGTGGCCCGATTAGTGAGTATGGATTAGAAAAAGGAAACCTATATACATTTTTCTTTTCTAATCCATACTCACTAATCAAGCCACACAAATAAAATGTCCCCATGTTGAATACAAACTCAACTCTAAGCAAAGCTCGTCAACATGGATCTCTAATTCCTGGAGAGCTATCTGAGTTGTCCTCAAGGAATCACTGGGGACCTGAAGCTCGTGAGAGAGTTTGTCAACTTCCTCTTCTTTCCTCATCAAAGCATTTGAATAGATCTCAATGAGGTTGAGAAGGTGGTCATGATCTGAAAGGTATACATAATTTGTTTTCATTGTTCTCATACCTTCTTTGACATCCAACAAGCTATCATGAGAAGACTTTTCTTTATCTCCCTTTTGTCTTCTCTCGAGCTGAACCATCCAAAGGTGATTTTCAATCAGTTTGTGCATTTTGTCATGATGAGATAAGGTTGCCACAATCTCATCCTCATTCACCTCCAACTGTGCGGACTATAGGGTGTACGATTAGCTTCTCCTTCACATGAACAAACATCTGATTGTCCATGAAGTGCTTGAGTCACCCAACTATCCTCTTCCACCAAGTCCTGCATACAATCATTCTGATTTGGAATTAGGTCAACACTAATTCCACTTGTAAAATCATCATCAATGCCCTTATCAAGTGTCTCAACACATGTTGTTCTATGATCTCATTCTTCAATTCAACTACTCCACTAGATGATGGTCTGCTCTCCTCAAGTAGAGAAGATCGAACTGGTAGACCAAATGAGATTAACTCTTGTGCATTCAAGAGTTCCCTGAACTTCTCAATTTTCCATTCAACCAACTTTTTTGTGAGATCATATGCTATAGTTGAAACATGTTGCTCTTTTCTCCAAATGATTAATAATTCTAGATTGCAACTATTTGCAAACATCCTGATCCTCATCAAGGATCACGGACAAGATAGTAAACATATCCGTTTTCACGTTGTCTGAGTGTTATTTCTTGATAACTGATATGAAGCAATTGAATAACTGGAGGATATGACCACCATGATCAAACATGACAATACATGACTGTAGCCTTGCCATTGTTTCTAGGATCTTAACCCTCTTATTCAAAGTAAGGCTTTTGATGTCACATATCCCTTGAAAACATCCAATCATCAACTGCATAACATGTCTCATTTTGCCACTTTCATAAGGTTTTTGTGGGGCTATAATCCTCATGATTTCACTTAGGCAAAGGGCCACAACAAGTCTTACATCCTCATCTTGGTGTTGCAAAAGTTTTGACCTACCCAAAGAGTGTACCAAAGACAACAAAGCCTTACGTGTTGCTTGAGAAGGTGACTGTCCCATCGTACACAAACAACTTTTAGCCTCTTCCAAAATGTTAAGAGATAATTTGACTTGCAGTAAGAATTTAAGCTTTTCACCAATAAATTTCAATCTTTCATGAAAAATCATGATGGCCTCTTGTTCTTTGTTCCATTTTTCCAATCTTTCAAACATAGAAATCGGATGTTGCTTTATTGATTCCAACCTAGACATCTATTGTTCCAATAAAGCTTCCAAAAATTTGTGTATTTTAAAATGTTTGATAAAATTCCCGAGTTATTGTCGAATTTATTTTTCCTCGAGTTTTTGCCAAGTCCTCAGTTTTTAAAAATTTTGGGCCTCCCGAGTTATTGCCGAGTCCAAGTTTTTCAACTATGGAATGAATGACCGCGGACAGTATTTTAACACAATTAATGCAGTTCAAAGAAATCATTGATACACTAAATGCACGTACAGAGGCTCCTGGTCGGTCAAAATTTGCAATGTAGGTAATCATTATTGCAGGCATTACCAATGAGGCTGGATCTTTACGAGCTGTCAAAGGTGATTGCCCTAATTGATTTTTTAATTTTTTTTACAAATGTTTCCAGAATTACTTGTTACTTGGATATTGTGCTAATTTGTGGTCAAACAATATTATTTGTTGCAGACATTGCTGCCATGTGATGATAAAGATGCAGCCAATTTCCTTCAACAAAGCTTAGAACAGGATTTGCTTTTTCCCCGCCCATACTTCAAATTTAGAGGTCACTTATGCCTGTCAAGCAATCTTTTAGTGACAGCTATTTTCTACTGTTTACCCTTCCTAGTGTATACAGTTGTATTGCTTCCAATATACTCATATATACCAATAGAAATAAATAAGTGCCTCAAATTATTTTAACAATTAAAACTCATTATTTGACATGTCATTGTATAATCTAATTTTTAAATTGACGGTTGTATAATAGAACTAAAAGTTAAGCCAGAAGGGGCACAAGAAAAAATTTAAGAATTATACAGTTAAAAATGCAAAAAATGTGTATAGACAGGAGTTGATTCTAAACCACGTGCCCACCCAGATTGTATCACACAAGGGAGACCACCAGGAGCTGTCAACCAAAAGAGATTGCCCATACTTCTCTCAAAGCAGAACTCAAGGAGAAACGCATTCCACAATAATTGCCAACAACAAATTTTAAACCTGTGTGTGTTTACAATATGAAGTGCACAAGACATTATTCAATTGAATACAGGATGGATGCCAAAAAAGAAAATGTAACTCTTACAAAATACTCTTGGACCAAGAGAAAATTGCTTATCAGTTCACATCCTTTCTGCACAAAATAGTTGTGTGGTTTTCTTCCGAAAGAAAAGGTAGAATTTGCAGCCTGGCACCCTTTAAAAGGGACTGCCAATTTGGAATATGTTCTTAAGATCACTTTTCATTTTATACAGCATATATATTAACTGTCAGAATTTTTGTACATTTCAAAAGAGGTATATGAAACATATCGAAAAGCTATATGTTTCGGGAGTTAAAGAAGAACTTTACAAGTATGCCCTCAGTTCAGTCAAGCTTCATAATACACAATAAAACAGCTACATAATGAAGCTTGAAAATCAATAAGTGAAGTTAAACACGCCCCTCCCATAGGCAAGCAGGCATACCACCAGCTTTTTCCAAAAGCTCCTTGATTTGCTTTGGAGGATCCAGACCAAGTTTAGAAGCACGCTCCCATCGTTCCAACCTAGGAACACCAAGGCATGGTCCATAGGTCAAGTTCATATCAAATTGCCGCAAGATCTCTTCCATTTCTTCAATGTCATCTAACAAGAAAGGAAACCCATTATTTAGGAAAAGAACAAAAACATATGTACTTCATTACACCAACACTTGAAAGTAACCTGCAGAACTTATTAAACAGCCAAGCTCCAATAACATAATAGATTCAACTCATGCAAGCAAAGCATACATTTCACTCTAAAAAGCACAAAATGATGCAGGCAAAGCATACATTTCACTCTAAAAAGCACGAAATGAAAAAGGAATGAAAAACATGGATAAAGGAACGAAAAACTATAGGCATGGATAAAGGAACGATAAACTATGGGCATAGATAAAGTAACATTAATTCATGGCTTTTTACCCACCATAATAGCATCCACTAATACATGCATGCATGTGTTGCAAATTTAACTAATTATCAATATCAGGGTACAACATCAAGATAGTACAAATTATATCCAACAGTCATGCTTGTTAACTCTACAGGTGAACAAAGACACTGCTACTCAATTGGACCTAAGTTGCTGGATATGGGAAACGCAAATGCAACAATTTCACAATAAAAACAGTGACATACACCTGCAGATTCATGAGAATTTAAAGTCCATAAATAGGGAAATATGAGAAAAGAAAACTGACCCTGATAACTGATCCTGTATACTTTTCATTGGTGAGATATAAATAGAATTACACGGATGAGATTAAGTGGATGCAAATTGCCCTTGAACTGAGTTTGCATAGACACCTCAATTAGTTCATATCATAAGCTTATGTGCAGTTAGTGAACTGTAGATGTGCCAAGACACTTCATTCAGTCAAAGTGAAATGCAGTTAGTGAAAATTTAATGTGCAAGATCACTTCATTCAATCAAAATGAAGTGCAGTTAGTGAATTTTAAATGTGCAAGGACACCTCATTCAGTCTACTTGAGA
>VDFB02334445.1:0-95770 GCA_007258455.2 Sequoia sempervirens | reverse complement strand
TAGAAAGACATAAGCCAAATAAGCTAGGTCTATTACATATACATCTTGTGGAATTGCAAAATTAAGACAAGCATGTAATGTAAGACTTAAATTCTTGATCACTCCCACTATATTGATGGTTGTTCCATCTAATTGAACAACTCCTTTCGAGAGTGGTTCATATGTCAAACCTAGCTGGTCAACAATCTTCTTTGGCATCACTGAACTATTGGCATCTAAATCAATCATATAATTATGGACAAGATGATTGCCAACAATCAAAGTAACATAAAAAGGAGGTGGTTTAACCTCTTGGGTATGTTGATCACTCTTTGTTTGTGGCTTACTTACTAGTTTCTCTTTGGGTTAATTACTCACAATGTATATTTTTGGCTAATCTTTAACTGGCTCATGTGAAAAAGTGAGATTAGACAACTCAATTTATAATAAATCCTTTTGACCTTGAAGTGCTAAAGAATCCCACACTGAAACACTAATATTGGAATTCTTCATGTGTTCTAAAATATTGAAAGAAGTGGGATTTACCTTCTGTTGTGCTTTTGGAACAACAACTTCACCTTGTACTAGTAATGGCTATGGTTGAGCTCTTTGTTGATCCTTACTTGGCACAGTTTGTTTCCTTGGAAAAATTTGGATTGGCTGTTTGACTTGAAGAGGCTTGAATTTGAACCTTATCAAGTTGTTATCCTATATCCACAACCCTCTTTTTGGATCTTGTGTTCACTACTATGGAAGTATAGGACTAGTTTTGAATTTTTACTTGAGGTTGAATGACACCACAAAACTCTTCACCTTGCCAATTCATTAATGTGACCTCATTTTGACCATGTTTTGAGTAAGGAACCTGCTTTTCACTACATTCTTGTTCTACATTCTACTGGATAACAACATGGTTCTACACCATAAGTTCCAAATTCATCATTCCATTGAGACAAGTAGACTAATTGTGTGGATGATTGCATGGAAAACACCAATCAAAACCTTGTATCAAGTTATTATGGATAGGAACTAACTCCTTTGTAGCACTAGGAACATTGGGATTGTATGGTTGAAAGGGTCTAAGATTATAAGGCTTTCTTTGTGCCTAAGAATCAACTTGATAAGGTGGCCTATTAGGATGATATGGTGCTTGATATGGTCTAGGATTTTGGCCTACCTGATTGTTGGTATTCACTAAATCATTACCAAAAGTTTTTAATAGGCTCCTAATCTCTTGAAGCTCTTGAGATTAGGCTAGAACAATATTATTTTGAATAGATTCTTAATAGCCTAAGGCTATAACAATAGGTAATGCAACAATAGTAGGCACTTGGATATGCATTGGAGGCTAAATATCAAGAAATATAGGCATTGGAGGCCTAGGTGCAATTTTTCTAGCTTGAATAAGACTATTCTCAGCTATAATGGCAACATCAAATGCTCCAGGTAAAGACACACCACCCATTGATTGAATCATTACTGCAATGTCACTATTGAGGTCTTTAAGATAATATAAGAAAGCATGATCGACAAAAGGTCTTAATGTAGCAAGAATTCTATTCCAAGTCTTTTGGAATTGGAAATTGAAATCTGTCAGTTGTTCTTGTGGATCTCTCTTAATAGTTGTCATTTGTTCAACTAGAGATAAATGATAAAATTTATCTTGAAACTGCCTATTCAAAGCATCTCCTAACTCATCCCATGTTGAAATGGAATTAATAGGTAAACCTCTAAACCAATGGAGTGCCTTTCCTTTGAAAGATGCTGCTAGAAGTCTAATTGCAACATTTTACTCAGTAATATGATGGATCCCATGTAGTGAAGCCACATCTCTTATGTGCTCTATGGGTGTAGTCTAATCTTCACCTATGAAAATAGGTAAAATTTTAAGTGAAACTACTATAATATCATTATGTTGAGCCAAATTTAATGGGCTTCCCCCATTAAATGAAACAAATGTAAATGCTCTCACCATTGGAGCTACTGGTACTTGTAGATTCGGTACTGGGACTGTTGGAATAGGAATTGTAGGATTGTATTTGGGAGGTGTAGAAGGTGATCTTGGTGTGTTGGGTCTCCTTCTTGGTGGTGAAAGCTACAAATATTCAAAAGGATCTACACTTTCCCTTGTTTGTATCCTTCTCATGAGTTGTTTGGTACTAAATTTGCATAGAAAACTAGAGAGCAGAGTCATCAAGTATGAATTTCTCACCTCAAAAGGCTAGAAATACTATTGTTCATACCAAAAAAATAGTAACAATAATCTTGATGTGCACTTAAAATTAGTTCACGGTCGCACCGGGAATGCCAAAAAATTATTGTCATGGAGGATTGTGCCCTTGATGCTAAGCCTTCACAATCTTGGAAATCTCGTACAACATGGGATCAAACTCAGGTTGTGGGTGACCTACTATGAGAATGAACCTCCAGATTATGGGTTGGTTCCCTTTTAGATCTCCTAGAAACTAATCAATATTTTGTGGGAAAAGGGACAAAGGATAACTGATGAAATGAAAAGCTAACTCTAGGAGGTGATGCACCAAAATAATTAATTTGCAGCTTGATTCACAACTACTTTTAAAAAAAAATCTATTCATACAACTCAAACTGATAAATTTCACCACAATAGTGTTTCACAGAAAAGCATGAAAGAACTTGCATAACTCGTGACCTATGATGAATTTTATACTTTCTATACTTTCTTTCAATAAAAATGAGACAAAAGAATTTAAAGGTTTTGAAGTAAAACATAGAAAATCCTTTATCAAACAAGTCAACATGAAACAAGACACCAAAATCTGAATAGATGAACCTTTGATTGTATTGAAAATTGTTGAAAATTGAAGGAATCTCTACAAAAATTGATATAAATGAACTAAAATAACTACTACTCCATATCTAAAATATGAAAATAAGAGCTACAAATCTCTATTACTCGCTACAACATGCAAGAGAAGACCGAAAAATAAGAACTAAGGAAAAAAAACCTAAGCTTTTTCTCCTTTAATACAAAAATAGTCTTAAAGTGCCAAGAGGTGGCACTTGCTATCAACTGCACTCCAAATATCTCTCTCATGAGAAAAGTTTGAAAATCCATAAAAAGGGGGCTCATAACTGATCCAAATTGAGAAAAAATAGCTCCAAACTCCCCCTCTCAAACTGGTTGATCAAAGAGAACTCCAAAAACACTCTAGTATGACAAAAAGTCAAAGAAAAATCACTCTGAATATCTCCAAATGCATGGGTAAAGCTTCAGTTCCACTCTTGCTTCTATTTTTGCATGATTTTGGGACAAGAGTAAACAATTTGAACAAATATTAAAGTATTCAATTGAGATTAACTTTAATATGTGTTATAGATTTTCTCACCTTTTTTATTTTTATGACATTTATTAAAGTAATTTATAATTCATTACTTTAATAATATTTACATTTTCATTCTATCTTAATTTCATGCAAAAATAAGGGGGGCATTTAATACATTAGTCAAAATGCAAATTTGTAAAATGAAGTGATAAAAATCACTTGGGCAGTCAAATTAGGGTTCATTTGAGAAACTCAAAAGATGCTTAACCCTAACTTGAGCTTATTTTGCATTGAAATTTTACTTTCTGTTTTATGTTGTTGCACCATGATCAAGGGTTTGAACGGTTTGAGCTTTTGAGTGTGATTGTGGATGGATAGATCTACTCTCCCTTCTGGTAAGTTTTTCTCTATGCTTGAAAATATAGAGATATTTTCACTTTATTTGTGAAAGAAATGATGTTTCTACTTTAGTTTCATAGAAGAATAATGAAATTCGCCATTTTCTATGTGTTTCCTCTTTGCTTTTGAGGTTTTCTTGTAAAAAATTTCTTTATTTTTCTGGAAAGAGAAAACTAGAAACCCTCTTATTCTCATCCTTTTGCAAGTATATATAGGTTTTTAGCTTGGGGATTCACTATTCTCATAGGGTTTGAAGCTTTTGAGTAACCTCAAAACCTCTATCCCATGCTTCATTAAGCTTTTGATTGTCTTTGCATTTTTGTGCCCTTTCTGTGTCATTCTTTATCACTGTCTACAATTATATTAGTTTTTTTTAAATGTATCCCATGTGCATCATCAAAACCCATTCACAATAGTAGAAAACTTCTTCTCACAGTGTTGAAATGTTTCTTAGTCTCTTTCCATAACCTTGAGAGTGGCTATCTCCAGGTTCAGCTTACACCGTGTAAACCCTACACTTGAGGAATTGTAAATACAACAAAACCTTAGATGGTGAGGGTCATGAAGTGGGATAAATCTAAGCACACACAGTTTGTATGTAAGGAGCCATCATCTATGTTCTTACAGTCCCTATTGGAAAAGTTAGTTCAATGATAAAACTTTTTTGAATTTTTTTTTGTTAATAGTGTTTGTTCTTTTATTGTATCGACAACTTGATCCATTGTGATGATATTACTTGCCCAATTTTTTCATTTTTGCAAGCTTTATGGGTTTCAAAATGCACTAAAATCCATGGTTCTTCTTCATGAATCCTTCATTTCTTTTATTATTTGTGGTTTTAAAAGAAAATATCTTGATATGTTTATGAAGATGCAATCTAAGAGAAGACAAAAATGATAACTGTTTATTGATTCCCTTGGCTTATTATGAAAACCCCATTTTCATGTTGTATGTTTCCATTGTCCATTATAATGAACAAGCCCATGACATAGTGTCGACAATGCAACATTCAATACCCATGTGAAACATCAAGATACCAATCTATAGTTATTCCTTTGAGGTCTGAAACAACATAAACTCATTTATAGGGATGATTATGATAATTAGAGTGGTCACTGTGTATTCTCTTTGCATTCTTTATATAATCAACCTCATGATATTTGTTACTTTATGCTATCTCTTATCAACTGTTAGAATTATACCATTGTTTTTTCATCAGTTTGCATTTCTTTTTTCGAGTATCATAACGACATGTCCCCACAAAGGTCAGTCCCATTTATGCATAATCATCTCATTCCTGGACCGTTTCGGCATTACGTTGAAGCCATCCTTCAATCTATGTGGCCTTAACATTGACGAAGGTTTGCGAACAGATCGCGAACCCGAAGAACGTCACATATCCACCGCGATTATGAAAGACTAACCGCGAGCCTGGGATGATGATCATCAAACTGAGACTTTATATTATCTTTCAGGTCAATGCAATATTCACTGCCTTTAAGGATCTGGCGCTATTATGCATCAGCGACTGCAGCATTGTACTATGAAGTCTGCCACCCTAATTGTTATGGTGAATGCCTTGCCTTGGCATGCAGGTTACTGCTATGACTTGCACCCATTTTAATTTATGAAATTTACACTTTATTCCTCTTTTGTAACTAAGAGGACAATATGCTAGGCTCAACCCTTGTGGGAGCCATATTTTCCTCCACATACTGTGATGTTGAACAAATTAATCCTACAATGGAAAATGTACCTATACCTGCACAGTGAACAAACAAGTTAATAAAATCAATGAAGCTCAAAGCGTTACGATGATAGATGATCATCTACTTTTCTTGGATACTTGTGATAACTGTTCAACTAATTTAATGCTTCATAAAAGTAAGTTTTATATCTATTGATATTACAAATGAGGAGAATTAGAATCTTGAGCTCTAACATCATCTCCTCTATTTATTGTAGCCGTTTCTAGAGCTTACCAATGAAGGGAGTTGAAGATGCAACAAGATCAACATTGGGGTTCATCATCTAGGCAATGATGGATCCCTTTTCCTTTCATGTG
Source organism: Sequoia sempervirens (assembly GCA_007258455.2). Classification (NCBI taxonomy): domain Eukaryota; kingdom Viridiplantae; phylum Streptophyta; class Pinopsida; order Cupressales; family Cupressaceae; genus Sequoia; species Sequoia sempervirens. The sequence continues at coordinate 90,022 of VDFB02334445.1, read as the reverse complement.
TTCATCTTTTTTTTGTCTCCAGATGTATAATTTGCTTTTATGTTGCATCATTTCAGTTATTCCCATGACTTGTGTGAGAAACTTATAATCATACTTTTTGTAAAATGAATAAAAGACAGCTAGTTTATGTAAATTTTTGTGTAATCTTTTCTCTTTCTATAAAATAATTGCATAATGAAAAATGAAATACTTCATTTAATGACATGTTTTTATATGATAATGAAAATCTAGTAGAATTTTCTTTTTGTGTACCTTTCACTCTTAAGTCTTCATTGCTATTCCAACCCTACCTAATTAGGCGTTAAACACAATTAGGTAACATGTTCAACATTATTTACCTTTTCTTTTGATCTTTCTTTGGTCTTATTCTAATTTTGTTGCTTATTAGGTATATTAGAGATCAATTTGAGGGCACTATCTCTATATTCTTCCACTTTCATCATCTCTAGTAATGGTACTGACATTTTGATATGAGACAATGCTTGTGCTATGTTGAATGAGGGGGTGGTCATTGATTTCTCAAATTTCTCTCTCTTAGTGGCATTTTTTCCCTTAGCTTGCACCTTAGCATTATCTTTTATCTTCCCCTATTCTATATTTGTTGTGTCCTTTGGTATAATTTTCTAAACCTTTCCCTTTTCGCCTTTCTTTTGGTTATTTGAGGCATCCTTCTTATGCTTTTTATCTTTTATGAAGAAGCTTCTAGGTATTTCTTGATCTGCATTTATAGTTATGTTCCTCAAGTTGTAACTACTTTTGGCTTGCACCATAGTAGCTAATGTAATAACCATTTTCTCTTCTTTAGTCGGTGTCCTTAAGTGGAATTGTGGCATTGTGTTAGATGTATAAGCAATTTCTTCATCATCATCCTCGATCAAAAAGACTTTTGCCACCATATTGGAAATTGTATTTTCTGGGATCATTTGTTTCATATCTCAAACCCATCCTTCCCAAGATGAATATCTCATCAATTTGATGGGTTCTCATCCCAATATGTTATGGTATGATCACCCCTCTGACTATAAGAAAATTCATTGCTGGTTCTGTCACTATAATATTCCGTGTATGGGGAAGTTTTTAAGAAACACTATGCATCCATTTTCACCATAAAATCCTGCTGCTTTTTAGGAGGCCTGGGGTGGTCTTTAATAGGCTTATTGATTATTATCATGTCTCCCATTCTAGTTAGTGTTGCATGGCATCATGAGTAGTCTAGGCCTTTCATTCTGTAGTCAGATTTTCTTGTCCTGTTTGAGGGTTGTTGATTTTAGTAATTTGAGTATTATATTTATTGCTAATTATCCCTAATAACTTCCTCCTATTATTTTAATGTTCATAATAATTTTTTGGAGCTTCTATGGTGGCTGGGAGACTATTTTAAATTTCACACTCAGCTTTTAGGTCAAAGGCCTTAGGCAAGGGCGAAGCATACCATCCGTGTGATTTGATCCATGTAGAGTTTTTTGTCAATTTGAGAACCTTGGTTGAAATTCAACTACTAATCTTATTAAGGAAAATTTTTGGGATGACTATTATTCAGACAGAAAAGTTTAACAGTAATGACTTCCAGATGTTCTTTTGAATTGATTTTGAAATTTTTCTCAAAGAACCGTATTTCATGACTGGAAGGCTCTTATACCATTTTAATCAATCACAACATAAATAACTCTATGAGGAAATCTTCATATTGTATATCAAAACCATCCATGGCTATGTCAAAATTTCTTATATGGTATTCTGTGAAATGGCATGATTTCTAGAAAATTTTGGGATTGCATTTCTCATATCATTACTAATTGGATCTGGATAGACCTGATATCTGGATAAATATAGTTTCTTGTACCTATTTATGTTTAGGTGTCCTTGTAAGTATGGGTTTTGGTTAGGTTGGTTGGGTTGGTATTGAGGGCCTTTTTGATACTGATGGTGAGGTACATGTTATACATTCTGGTGAGGATATACATTACCTTGCACATGTTTTTTTGGTATATGATTTTAGTGATGAGGTATACTACTACTATAGAGTGTAGTGTTATCCATGATTGGGAAGTTAGGGTTATTTTTGCTGTGTGGGTTTGAGGTGAAATGTGTTTGCCAAATGATTTGTGTTGCTTTTGATTTTATTGTATTGTGGGGAGGCTGGAAGCCTTAGGCCACTGGTAAGCCGGCATGACCCTCTGAAAGTTAGTTGTGTTTATCTCCTGCTATAGAGGAGGTATACTTCTAGAACCATTCGCTAGAATAAACACGATTTGGAGCAAGAGATAATTCCCTCTTTGTCTTGCAATTCCTTTTATCCTAAGCTTCCTTTCTCTCATTTTTTTCTATTTCTTTTGTTCAAATCCTTGAATGTTTAACTTTGTTGCTGTGGCAAACCAACACGAGTTTCATGTAATTGAATCCATGGTCATTTAATATTTCTTTCAATCTTCATTGCTAGCCATCTCAATTACACTCCTCTTTGGTTTCATATCCTTTCTTCTTCTAAATGGGTATTGAACATACTCATTTTTTGGGGGTCATCTTTGAAATGGAGAACACTATCACTTAAGCTATTTTTCTTAGGCTAGATATGAAAATGTCTTGACGGAAACCCATCATTATTGTGGCATTCTGATCCATGTAACAGACTAAAATTTTTGTGTGTTGTGAAGGGATGTTCTAATGCATTCTCTTGATCATTGTATATGACATCTGATTGATTTGATGTTGCTCCATTCTTAGTAGTATAGGCTTTTGAAGGGGGGGACCCATGTTTTTCTTTCCACTTACTGTTATTTTTCTTTGGGCTTCCCTTGTGCAGATATCTCCTACTATCCATTTTGGGTAAGATTTAAATACTTTGACACCTAAAATCTAATCTTTCTGATTTGATATCAATTTATCACTCATGCAATGGTTTCAAAATTTGGTAGAGTCACCACTCACTTTTTCAAAAGTGAGAAAATGGTAGTAATTTTAGTATTGAGGTCTGAATGAGATTATTCTTGGTTTTATCCCCAATGGAATCCTTTACTCAGCTATATGAAGGTGAAAAAATGTGAAGTTTTATAACTCTATAATGGAATGGTATGGATTCAGAATTGACTATGCTACTCCCTAGTAGAGTCACCAATCAGTTAGTTCCTAAAATTGTAGGTTGCAAACCCTAAGAGGATGCCAAGCTCTATGGTAAGGTTTACAATGCTTTTGGCTAATGAATGAAGTTAACAAATGTGGTTGAGAACTCCCTATGCTTCATGTTCTACTAGACGTAGGTGGGTGTACCTTAATAATTAATGCATATTTAAAGGTTATGTAACTTCTTTAACTTTAGGGATCTATCCACAATGGCATGTAAATGTGAAGTAGATGAAAACTTAATAGCTACTCTTACTCCTAATGTTGAAATTTAAATATGTGAATAAAGTTTATGTGAAGTATTTTTTTTAGATGAGTGTGATCAGTGCCTATTCCTATTGGGTAGATTGAGCCGAGATATGTATGATATGTGGATTCTCCTTCTTTTCTTAACTCTAATTGTTTTAACATTTTTAGGAGTTTAAACTTTGTATAAATGTGTAAAATTATCAGTTACCAAGCTCTTCTTATGAATCCCAATGATATCTTTCCAAGTTACTATGATGTTCTAAAAGGATTTTAATTCTTTTCAAAGGAAACCAATTAAGATGATTAATTGAAAACAATTTTAATTCTGGGTAGAAAACTAATTAAAATAATATCTTAAAAGGATCTCTTCTTATAGAAACCTATCAAAAGAATCACATAGAGGTAGCAAATGTGTCTTGGAAAATTAAGTACATCCTTGATATATTTATTTGAATAATAGGAAAAGACCACTCTAGACACAACAGGATAACATATATGAACTTAAATCAACAAAACAACTGAACACCAAGAATTTGGCCACCAAATTAAAATTTTTTCTCCATTTATATTACTTCAAAAGATAATATAGTTCATATCAGAAGTCTTTCATGTGCTATTGTGGAAAAAATGTCTACAGTAATGATGTTAATATTGGTGATGATATATGATACTCGGCCTTGGTTTCCCTTATATACAAGAAGCAAAAAGCTTCAAGATGTTACATCTATAGTGGTGACTTTTCATATATTTTTTGATGAGCATAACTAAAATATTAACAATTGTAATTAACAAAGACAACAATGAAGTCTACAACAACCACAACACCACAATCCGTTAGTCTTTGTAAGGCACCCGTGACCACTTAAGATCTATTCAAGGTCCTCTCTCCATGATGGTGTATCTGATGCTAAGTGACTTCGATCCATATATTGCTCGAGCAATGAACATGTTGAATCTAGAAAGATGCTAGATATATTCTTACTTAGCATATGTATTTGCATTATTGATTATATATTTCATAATGGTCTCCAAGGTGAAGATTTTCTCTAATTGTACATGTGTATTTTCTAACACCATTTCTTCGTCATTTATTTTGTTAAGAGCTACCGGTAATAGCTGAGCCAATTCATTCTTCCACATTTCCTATTCTTTTAGTTCTCCCCTATCATCAAAGAAGTTGGGTAAAGCCATATCTAGGTGCTGATCAGAATTTTCAAGTTCTTGCGTCAACACAATACAAAACTTTTTATGCATATCAATTAACTCATCATAGATCTTGAACACGTACTTGTCAATATCTCCCTTGGCTATCAATTCTTATTTATTTTCCATCATCCTAAGATGTAACCTTTTGTGCTCATGGTAGGCAACATGTGTTTTATTGTGAATTTCCTAAACCTTGTCAGCATTCACGAGCATCTTTTCAAATATTTTCTTTATTATTTCTGAAACCATTTTAAACTTGGTGGATTTCATTTCCACTTACAATTTATCACTTCTTTTCTAAAATTTCTTAGCTCTGTGCTTCCAATAAGTGGTTTCATCCATGGCTTCTATTTCCATGTTATCAATATCTAACCATGGGGAGTAGGTGCTTGAAGAAGATGGCAATTTATCTTTATAACAAGTGATCTCTTGTCTCAGTTTCTCATTCTTAGTCATATATATCTTATTATTTTTCATTGGCTTTTCAATTTTGGGCTTTAGTGAATTGAGCAACATTGACATTCAAGTCTGTAGTCTCCAAAGGATTAGTGTCTTCAACTCGTTGCACAAGGAGATGGATGAATGCTTTATTAGGGTCATTAATGATTATGGGTTTCTTATTTGGTGGGTATAATGCCCACATCAATGGATTTGCATTATCTAGGTTGAACCCTGGTCTAGTGTATACTCTGTCTACTCCTTCTGTACTCAATTGAATTTTTTTATTTTGGCTTCTTCAAAAGCTATCAAATATAATGGATTAACTCATATCCCATCCAAGGAGAAACATAACCCCTACTTCCTCTGTTGGTGTAATGTTATCCATTTCTCTATCCACCTCTTCTTGTAGTATTTTTAAAGCTTCTCCCTCTTTCTTGAATGTAATATCCTTGATTCCTTCCCTAACTAATTTTCCTTTATATTTATAAATAAATGCCTTAAATTTAGAGGTTTTGAGAAAATCATCATCAAAAATAAATTTCTTACTAGCACCATGTCTAACATCATTCGAAAGATCAATTGGGGATTCCATCATAACAATGTTTCTTTCTATTGGAGGTTCATAATTTCCAATCATAGGTCTAACTACCTGATCACCTTCATCTTCACTCCCCACTTCTTCATATTCTTCAATAGATGTGTCTATAGAGAAACTAATGTTCAGTGTAGGATGAGGAGATAGTTGACAAATTGGAGTTTCACTTTCAACTTACATTTCTCCAATGTCTTCATTTCTTCTATTTGTGAATACCCAAATAGGCATATCCCTATTTAGCTCTGCTTCATGTGAAATTAGGGCATCCAGTCTCTTTATAGGATCTTCAATGTCCAAAAATGCTCCTCCATATAAAGGATTATTGCCTGCTTTCCAGGATTTTTCCATCATCACTCTATTATATAAGATTCTTCTCCTATCGACATGGTGCTCATCAATGTTTCTTATTAGATCATCATTCTTAAAAATTAGGTGAGGGTATCCTTTTAGTTTCTTGCTTGTATTGACATCATTTATAAAATATTTGGAGTCAAAATTTTCCCTTCCATTCCCTTTAGGTAAATTGTAATTTTCTAGCTTCTTATCAATTAACTCGTAACCCTTTTCAGAAATGACAGTGAAGTCTCTAAAACATAATGTCTCAATCATCAATGATTGCTTGTTATGAATTTTAAGGTGCATGAAATTAGATTAGTCTAGTCGCCTCACACTCTCCAAGTAAGACATCATGTTTGGACAAGTTTTTGGTAGTAGGAATGGTGCACCTTCAAACCCATACACTTTAATCTTTGTACAATCATTGTAGGCATACCAACCAACCCAATTATGATTGGCCTTCCCTCTTGCATCTTTATCCTTAGGTCTTAAGAACCTTTGTATTTCAATAGATAAACTATAGTCACATGGATGACCTAGTAGCTTATACATATGTTCCACAAAATATTCCTCAAAATACAAATAATGTGATCTCACACACCGACTGTCCCAAATAGCAGTCCACATCTACACCAGTCTAATGTTTCCATTATCATCCAAGTATCTTATTCTTAAACACTCATCCAAAATTCCCATACCTTGTCCCTCTTACCAAAAACCCCCATCTTTATTCTTGATAGAAATAAGGTCATTGTGAAGTTCATCGGCTAGGTACTCAACCTAATCAAGAGGTTGGGCATCCTAGCTCTACACATCAGTTGTTAGGACCATTGGTGCTATCTTTATAAATATGGGTGCATCCAAGAAAAGTACTTGGAAAACAAAGTAGTATGTGTATTGTTAGTGTAGACACATAAAATATAATGGATTGACATTGTGCATTCCTGATCCCGACTTACTAACATTGTTTCTTCCCCGAATCATTCTTCAGCCAAGAGATTAATCAATTCTTATTTGATTAAATTCACTGTCTGCCTTTAATTAAATAATTTTTTGTCTAATTAAGTCTCTTTCTCTTGTTAATTAAATCAATCCATCTGATCTAACTATCCCTATTTAATTAAATAATCAATTTATTTGATTAAATCTCTAAAGTCTATCCATTAAATTAAATAAATTAAAACCTTGTTTAATTTAAACTAACACCATCTCTTTTAATTAAATAAATCAAAATCCTTATTTAATTAGCCTCTTATCATATTCCTCTCTTATTTGATTTAAATAAATCCATAAATCTAAGTCAAATAAGTCACGTCATCAAATCTCCTATTAAATTAATTAACCCTTGATTGATTTAACCTCATCTCATGTCCCATCCTCTAGATAATGTAAGTTGCACACAGGCCAGATTTAATTGTTTTATAAATCATCTATTTTCATTCAAAAAGGCATCAAAGATGGAATATTCCTCAAATTTGAAATCTCCCCCAAAAAGGACTTGTCCATCCAACAAAGCATTTAAGGCTCTTACATTGTCTCTTACATGTCTCCCACTTGGCATTTAACTCATCTTTCATCCCCCCTAAACATGTCATCTCATCAAATTCAAATTTCAAACTTGCACATGGATCAAAATGTGCTCAACCTTCATCCTATCAAATGTTGACAAGTGGCACCTTGCCATTGGTTGAATGTTAGTCCCACATTGCTTCATTTTTTGGCATTCATCCTTCAATCTCATCTATAAAGAAAAGAGTTCATCTCTTCATTTTGGCATCCAAAATTTGAGTAAACTTACCAAGTGCTCAAAATCATTAGCAATCTTCATCCATTCTTATTGAATCATAGCTAGATTTTGCAGATTTTAGCTTGGAGTACTCTTCAACATCATCAAAGTGGATCAAATCTCTTCATCAAATCAAGATTGCATCATTGGAGTTGGGAAAGGGCCAATTTTCACATCAAATTGGTGCCAATTCCCCCATGGGATCAAGAGTTTGCATTGCTTTCAATAGGATTTAATTTACTTGTTCTTCATTTTCTTTCTTCATTCCTATTTGAGCTCTAGCATCACTGCTTGAGTCTAAATATCATTATTTGAGCTCAATGTCACTATTTGAGCTCTTAGCGTCACCGCTTGAACCCAAACAATGCCACTCAAGCAAACTCCGCACTACCTTTTGATTTTCTTTCTTTTTCTTATGAAAAAACAAAATGCACTATATCTTTGGTCATTTTTGGTCTTTTGAAGCTTTTTTTTGAAATGGGGTAGAATCTCATAGCTATCAAATGGTGTAGTTTATTATCAAATTTTATAGAGTTAAAATTTTGAAAATTTCACTTAATGTCAAATCACAATGAAACTTGGTCTAAATTTTAGGGTTTTTATGCTTAATCATTTATCTAACCCTCATATCTTCTTGTTTCTTGATGTAATCTAACATTTGAAGTTGTATTGCAGGTTTTAAAGGATCATGGAGCATGGAATCCAAAGAAAAAGCATTATCACATCATTGTAACAAGTGTTTTTAAACACTATAGTGTTTGTTTAACACTTTTTGAGAATTCATTATTCTTCTTAAGGAAAAGTTGTCATCCTTTTTATGCTTAGGATCTAATAAATTCATTTGGGATTTAAAAAGAACTTTTGAATTCTTGTTGCAAAGGGTTTAAAATGAACATTAGGACTAAACTTACTAGAGTTTTTTTTTTTTGGTTAACAATTGAACAAGACAACTCTCATTTGTCCTTTGGTGCTTTAAAACAAATTCATTATTGTTTTGGGGATCTAAAATGAACAAGTTCAACTTTGTTTTGTGATGGATTACTTAAACTAACCTCATCGAAAAAGGATGTATTCGCTTCTCTTGTGCTTTCTAGAAATCTTGAGAATCAAAAGGCCTTTTTAATGATTTTAGGTTAAGAGAAAGCAATCACCTCCACGCTTCATTTTTGGATTTAAAATTGAACAAAATCTTGTGCGAATGTGAATAATTTTTGCATGTTCTCCCCTTTGTTTCTAAACTAGGTTTGATCAAACTATCAATAAGTTTATTTGCTTTACCCATCTTAGAGGGCTTTGCCTTGGGGAAAAAGTAATCACCAAGGGAATGACTCAACCGGTAACACTCTAAAGCCAAGAGTATTTCCATTTGAGATATAAATGTGGGTATTAGAAGAAATGCCAATATCACGCGGTTGATTCCAATGAGATGGATCTGAAAGGGGACTCTCGCCATATGGTTCAATCTCCATGAACTAAAAGTCCTAAATAAAACCCTTATTTTTATGGCTCATTAACTCATTCATCGAAGCTTATGAAAGCGTGCATTGGAACTAGATTCCAAGAAGTTACTTGCCATGTCCCATCTTGCTAAAGTATAGAGGTTAAGACTTCATTCTTAACATACCTTAATATTTTTTCCTTGGTTGCATGTAAAATCATCTCTTCTACTATGAAGGGCATGAGGCAAGCCCACTAAGAAAAAAATACCAATTGAGCTAGGATGTTATATTGCTTGTGGGTCAGTTTGAAAACACAAGGCTTTTGATCGAAAACATTGGGAAACCAACATTCAACGAATCATCAAAATTGCAAACCCTTAAGGAGAGGCAAATATCCTTAAACAAATTCACATGTTATTGCTTGCCCTTGGGATTCGTATCCTTAGAGGCTTCTAAGAATTTGGATTTCATCTCAATTTGCTCCTACTAAGGTCAACATTAGGAAACCTTTGCCTTGATTTCCTCGATTTCTGCATAATGCATTTTGTGGGATGAAAGAAAATTAGGACAGTGGACAATTAGTTGAAAACCTAATCAAGAAGTGTTTGTGATAAAAAGAATCCATTAAGCAAAGATTGAATCAATTGAACCCCACACATGTGCTTGTTTATCTTTTTATTGTCTTTCGAGAAAACATTGGTCTTTTGATTTTGAATTACTCTTTGAGAAAGGCATGTTCTTCACTATCTTGGTCTTGTAAACAAGTCCTTCCTAGGCTCATTTAGGATCAAAACAAACACTTCATCCATCCAAAATATTCATCCCACAAACAACTTTAGAGCTTTGGAAACATCATTCTAGACTTGGGTAAATCATCAAAATCAAAATCACCTTGTTTAGTTAGGTGTATGGGAATGCATCCTTTCTCATACATTTAATTGAATTAGCAATCCTTTGAAAAAATTCATCCTAAGATCACATCTAACATCTTAGGGTTTACAAGTTCATTATCCAAATCAAAACAATCAAAATCAAACCCTATGTCTAGCATTGGTCCAAAGTCCCTAAATGTTCAACACTCATATCATTTCTCCTTCATCTCCTCATTGGTCCTAAGAACCTTAGAGGTCACTTTTGCAACAAGGTCAAAACACAAGAGGAACATGGAATATAAAATTGGTCCATACATCATGAGTAATCCAAGTCAACCAAACTATCAAAGCCGTACAACACCGATTGATTATCAACACTCGTATTCATACATGGGATCATTATCCCCTACAAACCTTAATGGTACAACAAATGTGAGTATTCCTAGTCAAAATTTTGAAACACCTTTCCCGATGGTAGATTTAAATCCATGTCCAAAACTACAAATATATCCACCAAATAGTCAATGCATGAGCCTTCAAACAAACAACATCATCCCACCAAATCCCTACATGCCAAATGAGAATGTACCAAGTACAAGTTTTCCAAACATGAATCCGGAAAACTTTGGGATAAATATGTTTGCAAATCATACAAATGTTGTTCAAAGTCCTAAAACGATGATAACGACTCCATGCATTAGTCCAAGTCAAGGTAACACCATGTAAGATCAAAGTTACCTAAAACAAGGTAATTTGATTCCCAACATCAACAATGTTCAATTTCAACCCATAATGCCAAATTTGAACATCATCCCAAATCAGAACATTGTCCAAAATCAACCACAAGTATGCATCCCAAATCTGTTTGAACAAAATCCAAATCAACTATATCAAGGGAGTCAATATCGAAATCAAGATCAAATTTGGTGAGATCAAATTGCTACACTTACCAAAATAGTTGAGTCATTGTGCCAAGAGACATATCCACCATCATTACCCATATCAACATCATTCCTTGGTTTAGGGCTTCCCCCTTTACCTAGCACCAATCACTCCATCCAAATCAATCCACCTAACACCAATCAAGCCATTACATCATAACCTTTGAATATACCATTGACATCGCACCAACAGATGGTATCTAATCAAATGACAACATCAATCTTGAAAAATAAAAACATGGTCTCCCAAGGACCTATCACCTTGGTCATTCCAACCATTCCTATCACCTCGATCGATCCCATCATATCTCAAACCCTCACGATTGCTCCAAGCATATCTCAAACAACCATCACTACATCCAACACAATTCCAAATCCACCACCAGTACCACCAAAACCAAATGTAGCAAGACAATATAACATTGCACTGAAAGCTCACCAAGCCTACCAAAAGGCCATCCAACAATATCTAGCCACGCAACAAGCAACACAAGCTTAACAAGTGCAACAAGCCTCTCAAGCTACCCAACAAACACAAGCACAAACATGAAAAATGATAACTATTGGGGATAACAATGAACATTCAACCACTGGTGATAGCATTGACAATCTCTCCACCACAATTGCTGAAAGCAATGATCAAGATCTATCTATCAAAGAGCACAATGTAGATGTTTCTATTGCATCCGAAAATCAAATCAACATAGGTCAAGAGTCACTTTTCAATCATGATCAAAATCCACCAACAATACTTGAAAATGATCCAATTCAAGAAATTTCAACATCACTTGACCCTATGGTTGAAGACATTCACAATCTCTTTGCTACAATGGTTGAAAACAATGATCAAGATCTCTCCATCGATGAGCACCTTGAAGATGTTTCCACCCCATTCGATGATCAACTCACCATACATCAAGAGCCACTTTTTAGTGATCTATTTCAAGGAATGTTAGAATTATTTTATCCCATTGACATAATCTACGATCCATCAACCAATGATCATATTGAAAATATCTCTACATCACCTTATGAATTAGAGGACATATCTAAATTTTTTATTCCAAAGCATGATCAAAATCTTTCACCAAAGTCTAGCAATGGTCCTTTCCAAGACATATTGACATCTTTTGACCTCATGGTTACAGATACTGAAGGAACCTTGAACTCGACACTTGAGGATATTGAACCACTTACCATGTCTAATAACGACATCCAAGAACCCTTTGTAAGAAATCCATCCTTTTAAACTAACCCATGTCAAGAACTTGATCCAAAGCATGTCGAAAGAAACTCTGGAATCATTCAAGATCAAGAATTTGTATCTTCAAGATACTACAATAATCTAATGGAAACTCTCCTATCTATGCAAGATGATCATATCCATGTAGCACATACTCCTCCATCTACCCATGAGATGCTTTCTGCGGATGGACATGTAGATGATCTTCATCTAGAACAAAATTATGTTACACAAAAAGATCAAGTTATTGATTCCTACAGTCAAACAAAGTTGTCAACATCAGGATCAAATATATCTAAGATCCAAACTGAAGACATCATGTATGAATATATCCAGAAGTATCCACTCAAGGAAACATGTCAGACAGAACAGGATATTCCAAAGTCAGCAAAATAAAAAATTCCAATAGCGTCATCTACAGTGGTCATTTATTAGAGAATGCACTCTAAACAAGAGCTCTTGGAACATACAAAATCAAAGCATGAAGGTACTACTTCCACAATACTGGGGGCAACTTCATCTAGTGTAAATGTCAATATAGGGAGCACAAAGAATCCTTATGATGAAACTGATGCCAATACTACAACTAGCCATGTCATGAATCTTCATCCACCCATCACCCCATCCATGAATTGGGACCAACTTCGAAAGAAAAATTTGAATCAAAGTACGAAGAACGTTATCAAAGTGAAAGAAGATGAGAAGCATAATGGACAAATCAAATACACATGGATGCCAAAACATAAAAAGAAAGATTATCCCTATCAAAATCCATCAGTCAAAGAAACTATGGGGCAAAATTAAAAAAAGGGAAAAGTATCCATCAAAGATGTCTGCAAAAGAAAAACCAGGCTTCTCAAGTGACGTACAAAGTGTATCAAGAAATTGGTCATAACTCCATGAACACTTCTGTATCCACCCATCATTGCTCATCATCCCAAGTTTGGAGAGTCAAAGGTTCCAAACTATCAACCAATCCATCTTTTATCCCTAAACACACTCCATCCATGCCTCCATGCATGATATCCAATTCTCAAATTGACCATGTATTGGCAACAACCCTTCATCATAAGGATTCAAAAGGCACTCTATTGCGATGTGCACATAAAGACAGAGTTAACCCTGGTATCAATAAAGCAGATCAAGAATCCCAAAAGTTGCATTCAAGTGCACATATCTTAGCAAAGCAACTCCTTCAGGCAGGATATCAATGGCACATTATGATAGGGGAATCTACATTTGCAACACCTTGTGAGTTAGCATGAGCTTAAAATCTTTCAAAAAAACCAAAAAAATAAAAAAATCATGAAAATCCAAAAAAAAATTAGAAAAAGGATTGAAAACAAAAAAAAAGTCCTCTAGTGAAAACCACTATGGTGGCGCTTTGGGAAAGACCATGATGAAAACTTGGCAAACATGCATCATGAGTAGAATCAAGCATCTGCATGCACTATTTCAAGTGGAAGCATCTCATCCCATTCATAATAAATCCAACATTTCATCCATCTTATCCATAACAAATCCATTCATCCATGAACCATTTATCCAATCCATCTTCATCCATATGCGTCTGTCATCAAAGTTATCTTGATCTTGATGAAAGTTTGGGGCACACTTTACACCTGCTTATGGTAAACATCTTGACATGGGTCATTTTCATTGATCCTATCCTATCCAATGTTATTTAAGCCATGAAACATTATCCAAATGAGCATCCTTTATCCTAACACCTTATCTTATCGAAGGATAATCCATATCCATCCATCCATACACCTATCCATACATCTATCCATCACATTCCATACATTGCTAGACACTGGGGGTAGATATTTACATCTTTCTTTGGGAATAAATCTTGATCTATATCCTCCAACTTATGTGGTGATTCAAACATTGGAAAATGTGAAATCAAATTGGTCAAAGAATTTGTGATCCAAAATCCAAATTACTAGCCCATGGCATATTTTGACAAGAATACATTCCTTATCAAGCTTTATCTTTCATCGAACATCAATCCAAATAATCACTATCATTCGCATCTAACACACCCTTCAAATGTCACATCAAATCATTCAAACAAATTTTGTTCCAAAATCAAGCTTCATCAATCATGATCAATCAAATCCAATCAAAAAATTATCATCTTGGGATATCGTTGTGTTGCTTAACACTATCCCTACATTGTTGTGTATCCTCAACAGTGTTATCATCATCAAATCCAATCAACCCATCATCATCTTGGGATATATTTCCCAATCCTTGTGTTTCTTAACACAATCCTTGCATTGTTGTGCATCATCAACAATGTTATCATCATCAATCCTATTAACATCTCAATCCTTGTGTTGCTTAACACTATCCTTACATTGTTGTGCATCCTCAACAATGTTATCATCATCAGTCCATCGATCTGATCAATCAACCTTAGCTTGGTTTTTAGAAAAATCCCCAAATAGAGCACTGGTATCATCACACATATCCATATCCAAATCATCAAAATCGTGCAAAAAATTGAAAAACATCCAAAACATCAAAAAATCTCAAAAACACTCATAAAAGCAAAAAATGTCAAAAACATGATATCCGAACTATGTTGTCTCTGAGCTTAAGCGTAGGTAAGGCTAATCTTTGATTAGCCCCGACATCAAAATCCAAAACATTCAAAAACACAAAATCAAAAACATTCGAAAAACATCAAACGCAAAATCCAAAAACATTAGAAAAAAAAAATCAAAACATTTGAAAAATCCAAAAACCCAAAAAACAGCCTCAAAACATTCCAAAACATCAAAACATCCAAATATTTGAAAAAAATCCATCCATCTCATCTCGATTTCACTCAAAATAATCAATCATCCATAATAAACTGATCGTCACCTTCATCCTTTGGCAACACAAACAGAAACAACCACAACAATTGGCAAAAGCAAGCTTCAATCATAAAATCAAAAGCAAAGCAACAAACCATTAAACGCAAAATCAATCTCTTGATCACTCGCAAACATGTCAATCAAATTTATATCAAAAGCCTATTAATCAACTTATCAACCCATCATCATCCTATACAATGCATGTCCTAGGATATGTTGTTCTGACAATGGGCATCATTTTGGATATCACCTTGGATTCTTATCCTATCAAAATAGATCCCTTTGGTTGAAGGTATGAAGAACATTGGCTTGTTTGTGTACTTGATCTTTTCTTTTGGTTTATCTTATTGTGCTCATTCCAAGGACCTCTCAATGATGTCCCCAATGAAGGGATTTAGAGAGATAGGAATGGGGAAATGATCATTATCTTTTTATTTGTTGTGCTTGTTGGACGTTCTTGTAATATAACCTTGGTGAATACTTGCTTTGTTAGGTACGTCCTAGCAAGGTTTCCGTATGTCAGGTGTGAACAAGAATACTCCTATCTATTTGTTGAGTCAAAGTCCATCACACTAGGTGCAACACCATCTTGGTTCTTTATACCCTGATGCATTGTTCCTACATGTGTTATCAAACATAAGGTAATTGGCCCTTTGAAAATCCCAACTCCTTGGCAAGAAATCATCATCATCATCATCATCATCTCATGTCTTGTTAGAATCTCTTGTTTTCTTCTATCTCTTACTTTTCACGCTAACATGGTACCGTGACAGTTAATTGTAAATCATCACTATTGCATCCATCCTGCATCCACAAACCATCTGCATATCATATCATATCATATAAGAAACATTGATCATCTCGCATGAATCACATTTCATCATTGCATAATATAGATTGGTTATTCTAGGCATCTCATAAACCATACATTTATTATCCATTGCATAATCATAAAAGTGTCATCATATCATATCATGTACATCCATATCATCCATGCATCATCATATCATCCATTGCATATAAACATCATAATCATCTCATATATATAATCAATAATGTAATTGCCATGGTATAAATTAGGATCAAGTGTGTGTAATATATCAAAATAGGCACGAGACTAGCCATGGCTAATGACTGTCTACATCATCAACTCTATCTACATCAAATATTATAGTTGAACTGATCTTGAACCTCTTTGTTTAGAGAATCAAACCTCTTCACCCGATCTCTTGAGGGGGTAGTATACCAGCGTAATTCTTCATTCGCTGGGGCAGTAGTGGGGCATCCAAAAAGTTAGAGAATTTTTGAATTTTAATCAAGAGAGTTTATTCTTTGAACTAACGCAACAAGTACATTGCTTCAAAGAGGGGAAAAATGTAGACACGTAAAATATACATGCACTCGATCTTGATCTACTAACATCGCTTCATCTTGAATTATCCCTCTGTCTAACCATTTAATCAAATAGCCTTATTTGATTGAATTCGTCATAATTCCCCTTTTAATTAAATAAATCCCTCGATTTAATTAAATCATTGTCTCTATGTAATTAGCTAGGTCATTTCATCTTCCTATCTTTGATTTAATTAAATAATCCATATTATTTGATTAAATCTCTAAAGTTCATCTAATTAAATTAAATAAATTAAACATTTATCTAATTTAATCTAACATCACCCCTTTTGGTTAAATAAATCAAAATATTTATTTAACTAAGTCTTAATCATTTTCATCTCTTTTTGATTTATTTCAATCCTAAAATCTAAATCAAATAGTCAAATCAACTAAATCTCCCCTTAAATTAATCAAATCCTGATTAATTAATCCTAATCACTCAAATCCTCTAGATTTTGCAACTTGCACATGAAAATCAATTTAATTGATTTATAAATAATCTATTTTCATTCAAAAAGGCATCAAAGATGGAATATTCCTCAAATTTGAAATCTCCCCCCAAAAGGACTTGTCCATCCAACAAAGCATTTAAAGCTCTTACATTGTCTCTTACATGTCTCCCACTTGGCATTTAACTCATATTTCATCCCCCCTAAACATGCCATCTCATAAAATTCAAATTTCAAACTTGCACATGGATCAAAATGTGCTCAACCTTCATCCTATCAAATGTTGACAAGTGGCACCTTGCCATTGGATGAATGTTAGTCCCACATTGCTCAATTTTGTACATTCATCCTTCAATCTTATCTATAAATGAAGAGCTCCTCTCCTCATTTGATCATCCACAATTTGAGTAAACTTACTATACTCAAATTTAGAGCAATCTTCATCCATCTTATTAAGTTCTATAGCTAGGTTTTTTGTAGATTTTGGCTTGGAGCTCTCATCCTTCACCATCAAAGTGGATCAATCATCATCAACATATCAATCTTGCATCATAGGATTTGGGAAAGGGCCAATTTCCACATCAAATTGGCACCAATTCCCCCATGGGATAGTGGTTTAATTGTTTTGAATAAGATTTGATAGTTTTGATTTGAATTCTTTTCCTATTTCTTGTTCATTTCATTTGAATGGATCTTATGGGGAATGATTGTTTTAGACTTGTTTATGGACTAACCTTGTGTTGTTTACTCATGTTTATGGAGGCCTAGATCAAGCATTCACAAATGGTTTATTCAATTCCCCAAGTCTACATATATTAGAATATTTGGGTTTGATAAATCATTTTTGTTACCAAAGTATTGTAGTACTAGGTTGGTTTGGATTGAGTTCTTAAGGCAGGTAATGGAAGTATATTTACATTTTTCTGGTAAACACAAGGTAGAGTTGAAATACCCTTTTCAATTGGGGTATTATTTATGCCCATATATTACAGTTGACAAGATATTCATTGAGGAACTACAAGCCCTCAAGATTAAGCAATACATTTCGAGGGATAGTTTTGATCCAAAGGGCAACATGAATTCCCTCAATGCTTCTATGTTCCCACATCATGAGCCAAACATTGAAGACTTCTGGTCAAACCTTCAAGATGACTTTAAGGTAAAAAAGAGAAGCTATGATAAATTAACCATCTTCCAAATGAAGGAATTTGGTATTAGATATGATATACCAAAAGGGTTATTAGATGACAGGAAAACATTTGACCCAATGTATGATATTGGCAAGGGAGACACCCGAACTTTGGACCACATTAATTGGTTAGAGAGAAGAGCTCTTTATTGATGACATTTGCAAGAAGGTGGTGGGGAAAAGTAATACATGGGGGGAATTGAGGATAAATAACTTCCAAGGAAAGGAAGGCCCCTCTAAGAGGAAGAAATAATCAAGTATTGATGGATCTTCCTACTTGATACCCATTGAATACAAGAGATAGAGAAGGAAAGAGAAGACACCTGCCCAAGGCACTACAAAAATAGAACCTATAATGGAAAAGGTAGCAGAATCATTTAAACATAATAATTTACTTATAAAGCTATGAGTGTAGGGGTGGTCTCAAGACTTGGAGTAAGGCTAATTTCTCAAGTTATTCCCACTAAAGAGGAAATGCCAACAAAACTTATTACTGCTACAAGGGATATAGAGCCATTTCAGGAGGTTGCAACAAAATCTCTAATAATATAAGTAGTAGAAATATCTGATGTCTCATCTCCTCCTCATCCTAACACAAAAGAGCTTCCAAAAGAAGAAGGAGAACATTAAAATGATCAGGTGGATGTAACACCCGATTCACCTAAGGGTACACATTCTCAAGAATAGAGGATGGTAGAAGACATAGCTTTTGAGAAGCAAGAGGATCAAGGTCCTAAGACTCATGAACATTGAGAAGAATCACCTAAGCCTGAAGAAGAGAAGGAGGAGGATGAAGAGCATGTGATCACTACAGAGGAACAACAAGAGCTCATAGAGAGCATGCAAGACACTCAAAGAAGGACAAAGCTTCCTTTGTATAGGTCATTAACATTGGAAAAGTGACAAGGATCAACCTAAGGATACTTTGGTCAAAAAACAACAAGTTTCTACCTCTTCAGGAGCTCCAAATTGGATAAATTTGAACCTCAAGAAGACACAAAAAGTGGTATTCCAACCATTAAGTTGGTAGGATATGGTGGTTGAGGTGGAGAAGGCCAAACCAAGAAAGAAGCCAAGAACTCTCCATGCCACTAAAATTAATGAAGTTGGATAAATAATTGCAAAAATTTCAACTCCACTAGCCAACAAAGATGACAAGGAACTATAGGCATCAGATTACCAATTGCCAAATTTTAATTTGGGGAAGCAAACAAGGAGAGGTCAAATATCATCCTTAGATTTAGTAGTGGATTCAGTGAAAGTTGGGATGAACAAGGACACACAAACAAAGGATGAGCTCAAGGCTTAAATAGAACAAATGAAAATATTCCTTAAGGATTTGAATTATCTTGTTTCTGAGCAACCTTCTTCATCAGAAGCTCCAATACTAATAAGTACGAAATAAGTGGATGAACTTAAGGAGATGAAGAATTCTCAATTTTTTGATAGGTGGATTGAAAATTTCAAGAGAGAAATGGAAGAAATGATGATATCTAGCTATCAACAATATGAGAAGGCTTGCTCTCTAGAGGAAAAACTACAAAAGTATATGGATAGCTTGAGAGATGAATATGAAAAGTATGAGTTATATTTGAAGCAACTCCAAGAACTGAACAAGGTTAGTGTAGAGGGATTGATGAAAGTTGTAATTTTGGGTGACGAAGATATTAGTTTTGTGAGTAAGTGTTAACATTATATCTTTTAGAATGGAACTCATTACGAAACATAGATTGAGTTTTCTTAAATTCAATATGGAGTTATATGAAGATTATTCTTGTTTTGGGAGTTTCATTCTCACCATCGTCAGTCTAGATCTCCTATTGCCCAACAATTATAGATTAGACACTCTCCAGGACATAAAAGATTCATGGAAAGCAAAGCTAGGAAATGAGATTAATTCTAAAAATGGAAAGGAGGAGACCATTTTGGATAAGTTAATGAATATCAAGGCTAATGTTAGATGGGTTATGTAGTATCATAATTTATCATCCATGACAATTTCACCTTATGTTTTCCCCCCCTTAAATTATTGGACCTAATTGAGTATTTAATTTCCTAAATTATGCATCCTATGGACCATTTTTGAAAATTTCTAAGGAATTGCAACCAAAAAATAATTGCATTTATTTAATACATTTCCCTTGACACCAATTATCCTAGAAAATAGTTCTAGGGCACTCATGCCCTAGGCATGAGTGCCCTATTTTCCCTCCAAATTGAAATATGTCAATTGTGGCAATTTAATATTTGAATTTCAAGTGTCTAAAATCGGTCATCGAGATTTAATTTTTGGGAAATTGAATAAATTCCTATAAATACCTAGTTATTGCATCATTTCAAATCTATCTAGCACTAAGAAAGAAAACTATTGGAAAACTTATGATCAAGAGCACAATTGAGCAAGTCAAGAGCAACATTTTCAGAGTTTCATTGCAGCAATTCAAGTTCCTAACATCATGTCCAATTCTATGTGAGTTTATGTGTGTTCATGTTGTCATTGTTTTGTGAAGGCTAACACTTTTTTAGGTCTCCAAAGTATTCAAACATTCAAGAAAATTAAGCAAAGCAATATCAAGACCTTGAAGTGGTGTGCATGACTTCAATCCTTCAAGGAAGCCATTGAAGGGTGGTGAGTTGCAGCACTTTATGATTTCATCATTCCTTCCTATCCATTATCCATTTTACCTTGAAATTTCCATTATGGAAGTGGAAACACTTACACGAGATTTGACTGAGTCAAGCCCCTAAATGGCCCAATTTTTTTTGTCTTTGTGAATGCACAAATCTTAGGTTTGAAGGACATTTAAAAGAGTTTGAAGATAATTTGTTCATTGTTGCATTTGAAGACCTACATCTTGTCAAGATATGGAAACTCAATTACAAAAATATCCCAGGGTAGTGTTTTGATAGATCCAAAGGTAGGAATCCAAAGCTCAAATTCGACATCAGAGGACCCCAAAAATAGATCTAGAAAAGCATACAAGGACACTCACACCTTGGGATTCTGTGTCCTCCATTTTCTACCCCAAATTTGAATCATAGGTGCATAGTGTCCCACTCTACTCATTCCTAGTGTCTGAGTTTTTTTGTGAACTTTTGTACTTTTTGTATTTACATTAGAAAAAAAAATTGCATTGTTAGCCTAGTTAGATAATTGCATTTCATTATTAGGAGATTTTTGAGATTTGGTTAAGGGTTTATTGGATCTCCTATCAAGTTGTAATTCAATCTCATACCTTGTCCAAATCCATCAAACCGTCATTCCATATTTACATTTTCAATCTATCACATCTCTCCCCTTTTGTCCTAACCCTCTTTCATGAAATTTGGGAAAGGTATCAAACCCTAAGGCCAAAAACCAAAAGGGCTCCCCCTTTTCCCACCATTTCATTTTGGTGAACTTGACCTATTAGCATTACATACCTTTTGAAAATTCATCCTAGATCTAAGTTTTGCATATCATTGTTTTGTATTACTCATTTAGGGTTTCATTTTTACATCACAAAAAGTCATAAAATGCAAAAATATTGCATTCATATAGCATTAAAGGTTAGAATAGGGTTTTTTTTAGTCCTCTTAGATCAGATCTACATTAAATTCACATTCATTAGGTCATTAAAATCTGAAATTGTTTATTGCATTAAAAATTGCATCTTTCATTTAGGTCAAAAAGGGAAAATTTTCATAATTTTGTTTCAAATTTGCATAAAATCATCATTTTTGGAACTTTTCAACTTGGAATTAGTCAATCATTGCATCTTGTATCTAAAAATTGCATTCAAAATTTGTCATTCATATTTCATAGATTTGCACATTTGCATTTTTCGTTTCCATAGTCATAAAATCAGCAAAATCTAAACATATTCATTGTCAAAACTATTTATGCACATAATTGGGAACCTTAAACAATAACAAGAATAATCAAAAAAATTATGTTCACCCTATCTAGGACATAGATGCCCTGGGCACCAATGTCCTAATATTTTTTATTGAAATTTGGATCAAATATCTATTTTTGTGTTCTTTATTGGATTTTGTTGTTTGAATTATGTTTCTGCATTTCAAAACTGTCATTTACTTTTTGCATTATTGCATGTTTGCATTGTTAAGTTCACAATTCTAAAAATCAGAAAAAATTGGAAATTAATTTACTATCAAACATGTTTGAATACAAATTTGAGAACCTTAAACAACACTCTAAACAATTAAACTTTGAAGTTTTTGAAACCCTACCTAGGACACAAACGCTCTAGATGCCTCTGTCCTACCATCTGGGGCCCAAATTTATGTGACAAAACCCTATTAGGAGTCTCTATTTGAATCTATTATCTATTTTCTAGTCACTTGTTGCATAACAGTCTAAACCTTAGTAAAAGCACTATATCATCGTGATGGCTCAATATTTTAGAAATTTTTTGACCTCTTTGAAATCCTTGGTGGATGTTTTCAACTGTGTTTGGAAATGACTCTGATTCTAATAATGACATTCATGATACTTCATCTCCTACTATGATTCTTTTTTAATTCCTATGCCAAGATGAAGAGAGCATGCAAGAATTCATACAAATATCCTTACACAACCTTAAGATTAATGTAGCCTTCTATCCCTCAATGCAATGCCCTACTACCCCATACCAACAAAATCCTTCCATACCACCACTTGAAATGTTCACTCTTTTACATCCTGAAAGTGAGTCACACAACATACCTCAACCAATTCAGATGGAAGCACCTATCGATAACAATCACAAGGAAAGCACATCAACCAACCCTCCATCATATGAGCATAAAATTACAGACACACCCATTAACTTGGAACAAACTTATGGACAAGGCTTTCATATTTTGAGGGAAAAAGGATGTGACATTAAGAATGAACATGAAGTCCACTCTCTCTTGGAACAAACATCATTTGAAGATACTAAAGGAATAGGTTACCAAGATTCTCCACCTTTACAACAAGTTTTTTCCTCATCAACCAAGAAATCTAAACTTAAGAAGTTACCTTTCCTACATCCTATAACCAAGACTGAAAGAGTCGTAGACACACTTATCAAACTAGGACACATTACATTTCCACCCATCTATGAATGAGAAGATAAGAAAGGAGAGATTACAAACATGTATTATTGTGCATATCATAGAACACTTGGAAATCTTACCAATGAATGCCATGCTTTAAAGAAGAAATTAAGAGAATTTGATCCTAATGGGGATCAAAATTGAATGTATAATCCATTAACATTCATTTCTCTTTTATCCTTGTCATGTGGTAGTTGTAGTGTCACACCATGCTCACTACCATTCATGAGGGTATAAATTAAGCTTTATGCAATCATTTTTCATTTGCAAGTAGTAACATATCATAAATTTGGCTCACCTTAATTTGTCCTTACACTTGGGGGGAGGAGGTTAGGTAGCCTTGTCCTAGTGCATTCCTTCTAGCAATGGATCCCTCTTTATCTCCTTAAAACGTTAGTGTATCAAGTACACTAACATTTTAAGGAGGGAATTATAGTCCCTCGCTGATTGTTTGCATGTGGAATAGTCCCTTCTTAGTGATAATAGCATACATCTCCTAGGAAGTGTGACCTTGTTAATTAAAGTGTGGCCTTCTTATTATATGTGAGTGTCTCTTTGGTGGTGATATTAGGCTTGATATTTCTCAAGAGTGTGACTTTTCTTGGCGTATGACATTCCCCTTGGTGGTAATACTATGGCTAGTTTTCCCTAAGCTGTGAATTTCTTTTCCATGACTTATCCTCTCTTTGTGGTGATCTCATGAGTGATATCCCCTAAGGTGTGACCTTTTGTATGATAAGCAAAGACCCTTTGTCATTTTCATCTCTTGTGGTAGTGTTGATACAACATCCCTTGAGTTTTTAACCTTATCATATTTTAATTTATGCACCACTTGAGGCGAGTTTTGTTGCACCCCTTTAGGTGAGATTTTGCAAGATAGTTCATGAATTCAGCATAGTGGAGCTTGTTGGGCCATGAACTTGAGCACCCCTTTTTAACATGGCCACCTAGCATAACACACCTTGCTTTCCAGCGGAGTCATGTATTCCATGAGTGATGTGTATGACTTCAATCCTCATGGGAGCTAACATTTATTTGATGGATGACTCTTGGTATTTGAGACAATTTAAGACTGAGGTTTCTTTACCTTACTGACTCAAATATTTTTATACTAACCTCATGTTTTTTGTTATGTGTTTTATTATGTCATGTTTCCATCGCGTTTGATTCTATTTCATTGTTATACTTATGTTCCATTTTGTCATGTGTTTTCATTGTGTATGCTTCATGTTTTTTGACATGTATGTTAGTGCAAGTTGTCTTGCTGCATTTCATACATGTGTGTGTTCATTTGTGCCTATGTTGGTTTTCCATGGGATCTTGGATTCTAGGGCTTGTGCACTCCCCCTTGATCCTTAGTCATCCTATTTCTCCAACATTTGGACAATTGGACCCCTCTTGACATAGATTTTCTACTTTAGTGTGAGTCTAAGTGTAAGTTCATACTCTCACTAAAGTGGGGGCTAAATGTAGCATCATAAATTGTCACCCATGAAAATTTCCACCTTATGTTCCCCCCCCCTTAAATTATTGGACCTAATTGAGTATTTAATTTCCTAAATTATGCATCCTATGGCCCATTTTTGACAATTTTTGAGGAATTACAACTCGAAAACAATTGCTTTATTTAATAAATTTCCCCCAACACCAACTATCCTAGGAAATAGTCCATAACACTCACACACTGGGCATGAGTGTCCTCCTATTTTCCCTCCAAATTGAAATATGTCAGATGTGGAAATTTAATATGTGAATTTCAAGTGTCTAAATTCAACCATCGGGATTTGATTTTCGGGATTGAATAAATGCCTATAAATACCTAGTTATTACATCATTTCAAATCTTTCTAACACTATGCAAGTAAACTATTGGAAAAATTATGATCAAGAGCACTATTGAGAAAGTCAAGGGCAACATTTTCAAAGCTTATTTGCAACAATTGAAGATCCTAACATCATATCCAATTCTATGTGAGTTTATGTGTATTCACATTGTCATTATTTTGTGAAGGATAACACTTTTGTAGGTCTCCAAAACATTCAAGAAAATAAAACAAAGAAAGATCAAGACCTTGAAGTGATGTGCATGACTTTAGTCCTTCAAGGAATCCATTGAAGGGTGGTGAGTTGCAACATTTTGTGATTTCATCATTCCTTCCTATTCATTATCCATTTATCATTGAAATTTCCATTGTGGAAGTGGAGACACTTACACGGGGTTTCATTGAGGCAAGTCCCTAAATGGCCCAACATTTCTTCTCTTTGTGAATGTGCAAATCTCAGGTTTGAAGGATATTGAAAGGAGTTGGAAGACCCACATATTGTCCAGATATAGAAACTCACTTATAGAAATATTCGACAATGTTCCGACAGATCCGAAGGCAAGAATTTGAAGCTCGGATCTAACATGAGAGGACCCTGAAAATAGATTCAAAAAATCCTACAAGGACACTCACACCTTGGGGTTTTTTTTCCTCCATTTTTTCCCCAAATTTGAACCACAAGTACATAGTGTCTTGCTCTGCTCATCTTTGGTGTCTAAATTTCTCTATGAACTTCTATACTTTTTGTATTTGCATTAGAACAACAAATTGCATTGTTAGCCTACTTAGATCATTGCATTTCATCATTAGGTATAGATTTGGTTAAGGGTTGGTTGACTCACCTATCAGGTTGTAATTCAATATCATACCTTGTCCAAATCCATCAAACCCTCATTCCATCTTTGCATTTTCAATCCATCGCATCTCCCCCCTTTTGTCTTAAGCCCCTTTCATGAGATTTGGGAAAGGTGTCCAACCCTAAGGCCAAAAACCAAAAGGGCTCCCCCTTCTCCCATTGTTTCAGGTTAAAAATGGCATCCAATAGTTAGAAAGGTGTATAGCTTCTACCTCTACCAATTTTGATAAATCTAAATTCAAATTGGATTGGGAAGATGGCCTTGATATGGAGATACTTGCTAAGGTGTTAGCTAATTTTGAGGAGTATAAGTAGCATAAAAGAATATTCTATTTTGATCAATCAAACATGGTATATTTTGTTTGGTGACTTATCTCCTGGAATAGGGGATGCAATTTTGGAGATGGAGTTAATTGGTAGAAATAATAGTGAGTTGGTGTTGGTTTTCTAGAAAATCAGCTTTGTATCAAGACAACTGAAGTTTAGTTATGAATTTTCTTGAATTTATGGATCTGCATGTTGGGCACATTGGATGTGTTGTATGTCTCTTTTGAGAGGAATTTTATTTTTCTTGTCTATATTTTGTAAATTCCCTCTCATTCTTAGGGTCCAGAAGTTGAAGATTAGACTTAAGGTCCAATAAAAGTAGGCTTTATCTAGAATTTTATGTTTTACTGCATTTCATCATTAGTTTGTACAAAGAGTTAGATTGAAGAAGCATGGATTTGTACACTAGTGAATATATGTTGGATATGTAAAGTTGTTGATCAACAAATTCAATAAAAATTAGCTAGATTTAGTCATCTTTGGAATGCACTCTTGTATTTGAATGGTATTTATCTTATTATCTTTAGTTTATAATTCTTCAAATAAGTAAGTGGATTTGTAATGATTTTTTAAATGAATGGAATGAAAAATGCCTCTTAAATCTAGCACTGTGAGTAAATATAGTTGTGTGTAATACAAGTTGGTTTATTCTACAATTTTTTGAAATATTTCTTTGAAGGATAATAAATCTGGTTAATTTGATTAATATGTATTATATCCCTCTTGCATGGCTCACTTTATCTTTTAGATATTTATTTCATTCATTGTTAGATAGGGTTAAGTAGTAGAAATACATTAGTTTTTCATAGAATACCAACAAGCCACTTGAACATTACAACCATATAGACCACTTTGCAAGACAACGTAGTTGTGACCCAACTCCCAAGACCTTGGAGGTTAGTTTATTTTAGGATTGATTATCTTTTTCAGGAGAGGTTACAAGAGATATTAGTTCTACATGTTTTGCATGTGTTAATTTGGCCATCATCAAGTTCCTCCATTTCTTTTCTCAAAATCTACACTTCCATTTGATATTAAGTCTTGGGTTTAGTTCCATACTTGGAAGGATTTTTAAATAAATATTCTCACTAACTCATTTGAATGCAAAATACAATGAAAATTTCTAACGAAAGATGTATAATTAGATGTATCATCGGGTACTTGTGTATTTAATGTGAAATTTTCTTTTTTTTTTAAAATTTCTGCCCGATGTTTGTCGAAATTGCGACGCTCATGATTTTCGTCACTATTTCGACATACACTTAAAGTCAACCATCCCCTTCCATCAATTTGTGGGCCGATAGGTATATGGTTAGCATTTTTTAGGGTTTCGACAAATGTTTTTTAATAAATAAAAGTGAGTTTGACAATTTATCTATACTCGCGACAGTGTCTTGCTAAACTTGTGAATTTGCTATACTTGTGACAGTTTGTGGAGGTTATAGGCCAATTTTTTTTGGTGCAAAATATCAAAATTATTAGATTTTGTTACT
The DNA here is from genome assembly GCA_007258455.2 of Sequoia sempervirens. NCBI lineage: Eukaryota > Viridiplantae > Streptophyta > Pinopsida > Cupressales > Cupressaceae > Sequoia > Sequoia sempervirens. Next base: position 62,311 of record VDFB02334445.1, on the reverse strand, counting down.
TGTCTATGATTAAAAATTATTAGCTCAGTGTGAGTTTGTTTGATCTATTTTTTGGAAGATCTAAATATTTAAGCTTGGTAAAGAAAAATCATGTTAGCTAATATTAGTGCAGAACAAAATGAAGAGACACTTGCTAGATTGTGGGCTAGATTGAAAAGAAAGGGTGATGAGAAATGTTATTGTCCTTGCAATAATTGCAAGGGCTTAAAGAGGAGAATACTTTTAATCACAACAGCTAAGAAATATTGTAGGCAACATGGTCACATTGAAGGGGGGCATGATTATCGTCCATTGGTAAGTTGTTCATTATATGTCTTTATATTGATTGAATTTGTAAATGTTTATATCATTTTAACATTATATATATATATATATAAAATCACTTGATCATGATTATGGTTTATTTGTGTCGATCATTATTATAAAGGTGGGGCACCCTAGGGCACATGATATGGATTATCATAGCCCAGGGAATGTGGTTTTGCAAGCGGAGGAACATGGAGCTATGAATATCAAAGATGAAGTTAATGATCCTATGGAAGAAGATGATTATGTGCCAAAAAACACAGTTGAAGATGATGGTACAAATACATTGATCCATGAAACATTTAGTGGCACAACTAATCATGATGATTGAGATGACTTTGATGATGTTCATGATTTACCTGTACTTGAGAAGGCATATGAGCCCCTTTATGAAGGCTCTCAAACAAGTCTTCTCTTTGTTGTATTGTTGTTGGTGAACTTGAAGGTTGTGAATGGTTAATCCAACATAACAATCTCACGGATGTTAAGGTATGTCATATATGTCATCTTTTTTCATCTATTTTTGTTGTTAGTTCATCACTAGTCAATAAATGATGAAATATGTACCATTAATATTTTTTATATTAACAAATTATTTTTTTGTTGTAGATTGACAAGTGAATTTTTATTACCACCATCAAATATTTTACCTCGCTCATACCGAGATTTATTTTCCACGATGAAAGATATAGGAATGAAGTATCAAGCAATAGATGCATGTCCCAATGATCATATTATATATCATAAACATCATGAATTTGCAATAGAATGCCCAGAATGTCATATCAGTAGATATCGAATAGATCAACTAACAAAAAAGGTGTTTGGCAAGGTTCTTCGTTATATTCTCATTATTCCATGTATGCAACGATTATTTAGGTGTGAAATCTTAGCACAATTTATGGATTACCATGCACAAAATAGAAGTGGAGATGACATTATGTGAATTCCTGTGGATGGTTCTGCATTTAGGGACATGGAGGAAAAATGGCCACACTTTAAAGAAGAACCTCATAATCTCAAGCTTTCATTGGCAGCGGACGATGTCAATCCATTTGGAGAGTTGAGATCTATTTACTCGGTGTGGCCTATTTTTGTTATCAACAATAACATTCCTCCATGGATGTCAATAAAGAGGGAGCACATAATGTTGTCAATGATTGTTCTAGGTATTTGTTTACATCAATTTTCTTTAACGTAGTAGCATCTCATTTATCTTATTTGTTGCATAATGACTTATATTTTTTTCATTCAATAGTCATGTACATTAATTTATATATATTGCAGTAAAATGGTTATAATAATTATGTAATGTTTATGTTCATTCAACTAGGTAAGTACCAAGTTAAAGATATGAATGTATATATCAAGCCTCTTATCGATGAGTTACTAAAGTTATGGAATGGCGTCACTATGTATGACATCTCTAGACCAATAGGACAAAGAAAATTTCAATTCCATGCAATGCTTGTATGGACAATTCATGATTTCCCAGGGCTAACACATTTTTGTGGTATGTTATAACGTTCGACTACACTTTAACGATATTTAATTTTATGAAGTAGATATCATGCATGTTTTTTAAATAATCGATTCATTATATATAATTATAAAAATTGACATATTTAATCCAATTATATATGATCTTGTAGGTCTTCAAACAAAGGGAAAATTTGCATATCTAGTTTATGGTCCAAAGATGAAATCTCGTCATTCACCAAGTTTAGGAAAGCAGGTGTTTGGTGGGTATAGGCACTTCCTCCACAAAAATCATAAGTATCGAACTACTGAAAAATATCTTTTCAATGGGAAAGAAGAGACTACATCAAAACCACAAAGAATGACAACTCACCTATGGAAGTTGGAATATAATAGAATTAATCATCAAGGTTATACATCGAATCAAATTGTTTATCTATCATAAATGATATGTTTGGAATTTATATTTTTATATTGTGTTTTGTTTACTCATGTTGTAATTGACAATGATTGTCTTTTTTAATTTGTTTAACTTATATGCTTCATGAAGGTCATCAAGGCATTAATGGTCAGCTTCCATAGGGACTGAAAAGTTATCCTAGACAATTTAGTAGGTTGCCCTACTATGAGTAGCTACAAATTGTGCATTTGTTTGATACAATGCATAGTGGAAATAATATAATAGAAACGTTATGGAAAATATTGGATGGAGGGAATGACAAAGAAAAAATTGTCAAAATTTGTAGTGACATTCAGGAAGCCAATCATGCAATGAAAAATTTCATTCAATTAAATAGTGATGGAGACCAAATTAATATAAGTGCCCTTCCTTGGTTATTAATAGAGCAACAAAGCAATGCTATAAAAGAAGTCATACGAAAAATTTGATTTTCCACAGGATTTGTTGTGAACATAAAAAAAATCATAACAAAGAAAGGTGAATTTGGGTCAAGGATGAAAACGCATGATTGGCATACCTTCATTAAGGTAATTATTCTAGTATATTTTATATATATTTGTATACTGCATGTACTTTTCAGTGTATTATGTTTACTAGTTTTGGAAAAATAATGAAAAGATCATTTTATAATTGTTGCAGTACATTCTACCTCTATCTCTCCTAGACAACTTCAACAACAATGCCAAGCAATTTATATATGATCTTGGAAAATACATGAGGTAAGTAGCGATATTTGTTCAATTTGTTGTATAGATCTTATATTTTCTATTTGTTTTGCTTGTTATGTAATATATTGTATATTTTTGTTAAATTTTGTTAATATATTTGCACCTTGAATCACTTGTAGATGGTTGTCATCTAAAGAAATCCATAAAGAAGATATAAATATTGGAAAAGAAAAATTATTTGTCTAATGTGAGAAATGCAAAAATGTCTACCTTCGACATTTTTCAATGCACAAGAACACTGTCTCATACACCAAGTTGAGGAGATTGAATTGTTTGGACCTATACACACAAGGTCAATGTGGATGGTTGAGAGACACTTGAAATTTTTGAAGGCTTTGGTTAAAAAAAGAGCACATCCTAAGGGTTCTATGGTCGAGGGATATATGGTATACCAGATCATGGTGTACATTACTGAATATCTTCCTAAGTTCGCAACAAAGATCCATGTGGATCACATTTGGGATCCCAACTCCATTAAAAATTTTGAAAGGGAGTACTTGATGGGGAAAGGTAGATTGAGGAAAGTGAGAGGTAATTATAAGATGGTCATGGAGATTAATTAGAATACATTTTACATTTCCTTCAATTGCTTGAAAAGAAACAACAGATAACTAGTCCAAATGAAAGAATCTTCCACACACAAATAGAAAAGTACTAGTATTGTATTACTCCAAAAAATAAGTCTTTCACTGCTAAAAAGTATTAAAATCTTAAAAAGTGCTAATGATCAAATATTACAATTTGAATTTCATATATATAAGAAGAAGACCCAACAAAGGTGTCTCTTTGGATTGTCTTTTGGAAAATAATTAAACTACTGATCTTAATTAAACTTATAAAACAATTTAATCTTCTCCTAACATTGACTTAGCCGCTGAGATGTTTTTTATACTCCTCTAAGGTATGGGTTTCCGCATCATGCACTGCATTTCGGGCTTCATATTTGAGTTTTATCATCAATTCCATATGTTTGCATGCTCCATCCAACAATAGCCCTTCTGCTTTAACTGTATCCAATGCTTCCTGAAGTATCCTATTGCATTCATCCATCCAATCATCTCATTCCTTCATAAACCTGTTCTTATCACATAATTTGGGTAATCCCAACTTCACAGTATCATCAAACCGTGTGTTTTTTGAGTGTAAGTCTTCATCATATTTGTCATGCTTTCTCATGATTGTTTCAATGGCTGAGATGGAATTGGTGTCAGATCCCTCATGTAGTTGCATATCATGTCTCTTAGCACCCAATCTTTTTTTCACTCTCCCATGCTCAAGAATGGCTTCATAGTTCTTTTTGTGAACATTCCAAAAATCATCAAGGCATATCTTCTAGTTTGTAAATCTCTTGTGCAACATCGTTGCCACAGTGTCAAATTGAAGGTCCTTCATATTTTCTACTAGTTTTTGATGTTCTTGCAACTGCTCATATTCACTCTGCAACTCTGTATCAGTTCTAGAGGTGATCCTCATTCTAGAATCTTTCATGGCAGTAATTTCCAAATCTAATTTTTCACTTTTCATTTTGTAAAAATTTCTTTCTTTCATCAACTGTATTGTTTGTGCCTTGTTGAACTTGGCAATTCTTATGCCCATGTTTGTTGAAGCCACATGGTCAGTTTCCCCAACTTTAAGGGTCTCATGTGTCCAAAGGATTTTTCAATATCGATGATGTTTGGATTTTTGTGAGGTGGGTATAGTGCCCATATCAACATTGAATTTTCATCAGGATTGAATCTTGACCCTATGTAAATTTCCTTCACACCCTCTATGTTTAACTTGTATTCCCCTTCCTTGTTATGCAAAAAACTATCAAAAACTAAAGAGGCATTGAGGTCCCAACCAGGAAATACTCTTACACCAGCTTCAAGTAACAACTTTCTACCCCTTTTAGGGGTCATGTTCTGCACTTCACTGTCTATATCATCTTTCAACCTTTTCATCAATTGTTGTTCATTTTCAGGGGTAATATTTGGGATGGATTCCCTCAATCTTTTTCCTTTGTAATTATATAAAAAATATTTAAATTCTCTTGGCTTGACAAAATCATTATCATAAATAAAGGATTCATAGGCTATAAGCCTATCATTTTCATCTACACGCAATTCCTTGGCTACTTGTAAGTCCCTATCAGGGAGTTCTTCATATTCATCATTCATCATCTGAGAGATTGTTCTCTACTGTGATTGTGCTTCATTTTCTCCCATAGATTCTTCAGATGAATCATCCATTTCTTGCAACCTTTACTTTTTTTTTCTCTAACTCCATGAAATTTTCTATAACCTGCTCTGCTTCTTTGTCTTCTTTGTTCTTAAACACATCTTCCCTCGATATAGGAACATGGGTGTATCCACTAAAGTTTTTCTTTTTCTTACAAGAGTGTATGTACCCTTGAGGGTCATAATTCATTCTTTGTGCATACTCCTTTAATTTGAATTCATCCAACAATGAAAGATAATAAAATCATTGGTAGTGGGATATTAGGTTTTCAAGTAAATCAATTATAAATTAAGGTCGTATACTGTGGTAATTAACTAATTATACATCGTTTGTGAATTTCAATTTTTTTTGATACAGTTGGTCGAGAGTGGGATGCACTACATTTGTACATTGCAAACAATTTTGATTGGATGATGGTATGGATTGAACGATGTCAACAATCCGATCACGCATTAACATGGGAAGGTGTGGATTCATTGGTTAAAGAAGCTCATCTTAATGGAGATTCCAATGTTACACCAAGGGAAATTGATTTAGCATATGGTTTAAGAGATAAAAAGGTACATATAAATATATTAATCACCCATATTATTTAATTATTTTCAATTATATTGATGTATATATATGTTGAGTTTTTTTTTCTTTGCATACATTCGACCAAGAATAAATATGTTTATCAACTAACGATGCAATAATTTTTATATGTTTGACATATTGCAGGTGAAACACCACAAGGATATGTGGTACAATGGTCATAAATTTCAAATCAAAAAGTTGGATGACATGAAGAAAACTTGTGATTCTAGGATAATTGCAGCTTTCAGGTGACTAATGTTCATCTAGAAGCGACATACATCCAAAAGTCTCAAAAAATCGATACTATGGGATTTTGGATGATATACTTGAGTGTGACTTTAAGTCCTTCAATTTAGTTCTATTTGTCATCCAATGGTACATGCTACGATTGAATGAAAATGATCTCAAGTGAACTGTTATTGAACATGATAATGGATTTACCATGGTTAATATAAGGTTGATCGAGCGAGATGGAAATGAGCCCTATGTTCTTCCAAGCCAATGTGAGCAGGTATTTTACTCAGAGGTTCTAGGTAAACTGGGTTGGTCATTTGTTGTTAGACATGATCCAAGAGGAAGGCCAATAAAGTATAATGTGGTGGAAGAAGAAGATACCGAAGAACTAGAAGATGATGTAGATGATGATCAGGATCAACAGTTAGTTGATGATGTGCTTGACGAAGATGTTGAAGAAGAGGAACTAGATTATGATGATGTAGGAGCTAATGTTCATGAAGATGATATTTGTTTGGATGATGACATTATCAAAACTGATATCAATGACGATGATGATGATATGACCAATCCCTACAATGTTGAATCTGGATTGGATGAAACAAACAAAGATTTGGATGAAGAAGAAGATCAATGACATTGAAATGTATGAGTTATACAATTATATTATCTATTTGATATTGATTTCTTGATAGAATTATATTTGACTTATATGGTTACATAATTAATTCATGATGTACTTTTTAATGTTGTTAATTCATGATACAACTATTGTAGCTCTCCTAGGAATTTCCATATGATAAAATCCTAATTATTCTACGACTATTTATGATTAGATATTATTTGATCATATCTTTGGTTATTTCATTCCAAAAAATTAGCGTTTCCTCATGTTGACCCCGCATAGTCTCACATTAGCCCCTTAGGTAATTATCCATTTCCTCCAAGTTGAATGGAACCTTTTGTACCAATGCATCTATGTTTTCCTACCGTAATGGATCAAGACTTGACATCACCTTAACAATCTTCTTTATGTCATAGCATATCTCCAAAGTGCCTTTGGCATGCTTTAGATGTGTCAATATTAACTAGATTGAATATATTAATTTTAAAGTCTCTTAACACATTCCATGACAAGAAAATGACTCATTTGGATTAAGGAGTACTTTCCTAAACCATTCATTCATATACAAAAATCCCTTCTCACACCCACATCATAATTCATATCCATGTTAGTTGTAATGAGTGTTTTAAACCAACAATCAATGAATCATAGGATAGAAGAAAACTCATTATGCACAAGGATAAGAATCAAAGAGACTGAAAGAATCGATTCACTAGATATGCTCCCCATTACTATAATAGACCAATGTAAAAAAATAAGTCAACAAAAATAGGGCAAAAAAAAAACTAGGAAAAGAAACCTTGTAAGCTAAATTAATAAGACATTGATTGCAAGCATTTCTTCCATGATGTTTAAATGAAAAAATATCAGATAGCAGCAATCTTTAGTCAAGTAGTATTTCAATCACTGATTCTTAAACATCACATATCATAATCGTTTTTAACAATCACTAGGACTGTAGATAATATTCAATCATGTCATAGGAAATAAATCATCAAAAATTATAAAGAAAGAGAAAACCAACTATATAAGTGTTATGCCCTGCATAACCACCCAATTTTATTCTGGAAAAAAATGGGTCCCCCTTCTCTTTTTGGTTTCGTTTCCTCTATTATTTGCTTTGACCTTTGGAGTTCTTTTGTTTTCCTTTTAATTTTGTTTTTTGTTCTATTTGATTTTGGTTCTGTCTCAGCTTGAGTTGGTTTTCTTCTTGCTAAGAATTGAATGAAATAATCATAAACAATAGTGTATTTTATATGCTTTGAGGACTAACGGAGGCATTTTTTTTGCAGGATTGAATCACTCATCTGAGGATATATCTCAGGGAAGTCAACTGAAGGCATGCCTCAATCACATTCAACATAAAACTCCTCAAGAAGAAAGTCGCAGGGACCTTTCAGATGTCTTGTCAACTCGTGGCTTGGCTCTGTTAATTTGAAATCCAAAGGGGGTTTGCATCACTGAGAAGTCTACCCAACAAGCTAGGAGTCTCCTCGAAATGGTCTGAGCTCGCCAAAAGATGAAGATCTCACAGAGAGAAATTACCTTCGACATAAGGTCTCACTGGCATGGGAGGTCACACCGAAGAGGGATGTCATCAGGGGGGATATCGCCAAGAAATATTTATGTTCAGCATGAGGTCTAGACAAAGAGGAAAAGTCTCACCGAAATGTTCTCTCCCTTCGCTGTAATGTTTGGATTTCGGCGAAAGGTCTTGCCGATATGGCGTGATATCGGTGTAACATCTCATAGACCAAAGGAAGTATCCCCAATCATTATGCACAAGACTAGCATTGCCGAAGGATAAAGAGATTGGTGAGAGTGGGATGATCTCAACATAAAGTTTCACCGACAGGGTGAACTCTTTCCGAAATGAAACGGCATCGGGCAGAGGATTTGAGTTCGTTATGAAGTCTTGGCGACTGAGTGATGTCCCACCAAAAGATGTTGCCTTCGGGGTAAGGTTGTGGTTTCGCCGTGAGGTCTTGCCAACAAAATGGGGTCTTGTTGAAAGAAGCTCAAGCTCGGGGAGAGTGGTTTGCTTTCGGCATAAAGTCTCGCCAACCTAAGAGAGTTTCCTCGATGTGATCTCAACTCGCCAATGGGGGGTAAGCCTTCGGCATAATTCCCTACTGACAGAAGGAGGTCCCACTGAAAGTTTTGAGCTCGGCGAATGATTTTTCCTTTGGCAGGAGGTCTGGTCGATTAGCACGTGTCTCGCCGAAGGGTGTGCCTTCGGTGTAACATAGTGCGCTCGGGGGGATGTCCTATCGATATGGGATTGTCTCACCAACGGGGAGGATATCACTATAACTCTTGCCACTCGACAAAACGTCTCACCGACCTGACGAAGTCTCACCAAAATATAATGAATAAATTCGGCAAAAGGTCCTGCCAATACAGTGAGGTCTTGACGAAAGGGGTATGCCTTCAGCATAAGGTCTCACCAACAAATGGAGATCTCCTCAACATAAGATGAGCTCGCCGAAAGATCTTGAACTCAGAAAAATGTCCCACCGACTTGAAGAAGTCTTGCCGAAGGAGAAGGGGCTGAAGCTCGGGCAATAAGAATGAGCTCAGAGAAGCTTTGAGCAGATGATTAGGGCTTGGGGAGATGTCTTCCTGATGCAATGGTCTTGCCATGACTTCTGGCCGATAACGACTATCTTGCCAATAGTTTTGTGGTATTGATATGACTTTTGCAGCTTGCTAAAAGGTCTCGCCAACTATCAATGTTATGCCAATAGCTGCTAGGAGAGGCATAATCACATCGGGGAGACACGATTAGTGTCTCATTGACATGCGATTTAATATGGAACACTTTTGACTGCCTAGAAATCTGGCATGGCATTTGTTTGCCCAATTGAAAGGAACTAAAAGTGAGCCATTGACTGATTGACTACCACCTTGAAGAAGACCAGCAGAATGCAACCAGTCTAGATTTGCTCCGTGAATGAGCCGATGGAACACCTTGATGAACAATGGTGCAGAGCTCTAATAGGGAAGCCAAAAACTGTTTCCAGAAGGGACGGTCAACGGGTAGAAGGATCTAGAGAGGGAGAAAGGTAGAAAAGAGGAAGAAACTATGAGTCACAGGGACAACTGTGAGTTTTGTTGGTGAAAGGCAGATCAGTATTAATGACAATGCTTTAGAGAATTCAAGGCAGCTCTACAAGGGAGATCGAAGATGGACATGGAGGCCAGAAGTTAATGCTATAGTTACAAAAGATCTACAGGTCATTCCCAGAACAATCTTTCACCAACATGGATAGCGAGGATGCCATTCAATGCAACATTAACTCTATCAAAAAGATCTGGGAGCCCACCCTTCTAAAAAAATTGATATTTTTGTAAGCCCTAAGGCAGGGGCCAATGCATTCTTTTTGGGTACATTCTATATATATGGCATTTTTTCCTCTTTGTAAAGGGGGGTTAGAAGGTTAGAAAGTTAAAAAAAAAAAGTTAGTAGAAATAGAGGAGATAATAGAGTAGACAGGTCTAGAGATAGATTTTTAAGAATAGGAATTTTCTGAAGGATAGAAGAGATAGAGCTGCATCCTAATTCTTGAAATAGGAGCTTCTTTTGCCTTCTTAGTTAGGATTTAGATTTAGCAAAATCCAGTAATGTATCTTTCCATTTTTCTTAGAGTAGATGGAAAAAATTTGGAGTTATGGATTCTCTATACATTGGTGATTGTGCCAGATTTGTACATGTTGCTTATCTGTTTCACTAACAATAGAAGCAACCAGATTAAAATCTACTTCATGTTGTGTTCCAGAATGGTATTTATCTTGAATTAATCATTTGATTTGAAAAGCTTTCAAGGAATGAAGTGTTATTTTGTGTTTTATTTAAAAGTGGTAACTTATAATCTGCTGTTGAAATCAACACTGTGAATGAATGAAACTGTGTGTTAATCACAAGTTAATTTTGTTCTGTAGTTTTAATTAGGAGTTCCTTGAAAGCTAACAAGTCTGGTTAAATTGGATGAATTAACGTTCTTTTTCTATTCCAAAGCTTTGATCTATCTTTTTATGTTTCTTTAAAAACCCTGGTTAGAGTAGGTTTAAGTTTATGTCTGATCTCATAACAATCCAGAAGCTCAACACTAGTAGGCCCCTTGAACATTACTGTTACATTGACTATTGAGCAACATCAGCACAGTTGAGAACCAACTACAAAGAACTTGGGAGTTAAGATATCCATGTGTTGTCTTTCTCTTTTAGGAGAAACAAAATAGCAATATTATGTTTGCATGTTGTTGTGCCATCAGACACATCAACATAAACTGGCTCTAGAAGGAGGGCCTAGAAGAGAAAACTGGATAATACTGGGTTTTTCTCACTAGAGAAGACCCAAAGAGTTCTTCGATCAGCTGAAAATCCATCACCTTTGATAAAACTAAAGACCCCAACAAGACATAAGGTTCACAAAACTAGGGCAACCATCATACCACCCTTGTCGGATCTGCTCACTCCATCAGGCTTTTCACCAATACACCAGTGGATACCTATCAATCCACCACCAAATCCATCTCAATTTTCATCATAGCTAGTTCAACCCATCTATCAGTTGGCTCAACCACCACCCCCACCAATGGCGTTCTTTTAGAATAATCCCTCTCCATTGGGGACTATTCCTGGAGGTTTTCATGATATGCCTAAGAACCTTGAGAAATTCTATCCCAAGTACATTCATGGTGAATCAAGGAGTACTGAAGAGCACATACAAGCTTTTAAGGATGCTTGTACCAGAGCTCAGATAGCTCACCATGATGTAGTTTGTAGGTTGTTCCTGTGATACCTTGATATCTATCCCACTCTAAATGTGCGAAATGACTAAGAAATGTGAATGACAAAATACCAAGGACACCTCAAGATTAGCCAAAAGAGTGATACAACGAAAAAGAATGTAAATAAAATGAAACACAAACAATTTTACCTCCCTTGTTGTTGATATCTCTTTGATTGGCCCTTGCTTGGAATTGATTGTGTGCTCCTTAGATGATTTCCTGAGTGACTAGATGCAAGATTAGATATGCAAATGATTGAAAAGATGGCTAGATGATGGTAAAGGATTGTGAATTCAAATTGGCAGCATGTAGTTATGAAAATGCAAAGTGTTGAAAATTCCCTTGAGGAGGGGGTATTTATAGAGGATCTTGAATTCTCTAGAGAATTCAATGGTCAAGATTGATCCAACAAGGTCAAGATGAAGGGCTATGGTGGGTTGAGAACCCACAAGCCCTCACATCTTGACATGTGGAGGGTGAAGTGGCCAAGGGATATGAGATGGAGATGAGTTGTCAAGAAGGTACATGAGGTGGAAAAATGACATGCACCTTGGGGTGAGAAGATTTCCACAAAAAGGATTTCTTGTCCCCAAGTGGGAGTGAAAGGGACATTTGAGGAATTTTGGAATTCCTCAAAAATCTACATGGAAAAGGAAAGGTGGGTTGAGAACCCACAAGCCCTCACATCTTGACATTTGGAGGGTGAAGTGGCCAAGGGGATATGAGATGGAGATGAGTTGTCAAGAAGGTACATGAGATGGAAAAGGACATGCACCTTGGGGAGTGAAGATTTCCACAAAAGGATTTCTTGTCCCCAAGTGGGAGTGAAAGGGACATTTGAGGAATTTTGGAATTCCTCAAAAATCTACATGGGAAAAGGAAAGGTGGTTGGGAAATAAGTGTGAATTAAAAATTCACATTCCTAGGAAAGTCTAAAAGATAAAAGATGGGCTCCAAAAAGGTGGGACTTGGTCACATGTGGAGATTGTGACAAGTCCAAGGTTCTAGAAGCCTTGGAAGGATGGAATGTGAATTAAAAATTCACATATAAAAGAGGGGAATCTAGGAAGAATAAAAAGGAATTAAAAATTCCTTGGAGAATGATTAGGCTTAATTAATCAGTAATTAAAGGATAATTAGGGGCTAATTAGGATTAAAAGCCAACTTGCAAAAGTTGGAGGATGTGACCCATCCTAATCAAGGATTAGGCATGTGCACATCCTTAATGAAGAGATTAGGAAATGGATTAGGATTAGATGAAAATGACATGTGAGGAATTAAATAAATATAATATTTATTTAATTTATTTGATGAAAAGAGAATTAAGGAGGGTAAGGTATTTAATTATTAATTAAATACCTTAGGGATTTGGCAGAATTAAAGATATTAATTAAATAATAGTAATATTACTTAATTAACTGGATAAGAGGATGTTTAGACGAAAAGTGATAAATTTGGATAAATTAATTGTCCAAATTTGGATGTCTACAGTTCCCTTACTCCTTAGGGGATATGGCATACAATTGGTACCTTAATCTTCTGCAATGTTCTATTCTGAGTTGGACAGACTTGGAGAATGCTTTCATTAATCAATTCAGAATCTACGTGAATCCTACCATTTTGTTCCTTCAATTTGCTACTATTAGGAAGGAGCCAGGTGAACCTTTTCCCTTGTTTAATACCAGGTTCCAATGAATGTATAGGATATTGCAAGACCCCTATCTAGTCGCTGAAAATAGTGCCATTCAAGCTTACTTTAGAGTTATAGACCCCTTGCTTGGCTTGTTCCTACAAAGGACTTATCAGCCTGCAGACATTGATTCCTTGTCCAAAGTCTATCATCTAGCTATCAAGCTGCAGCAACAAATTAGGTCTCAACAAGGAAGTTTGGGAGGCGGTTTTCCTTCAATAGGGTATCAAATGCATAGCCCAACCCCTTTATTCAATACTGTCCCAGGGATGTCTTCTTCCCATTACGGGCCTATGTCTGAATTGCAAACTCAACCACCTATTCCATTCTTTGCTAATGGAACTCCTGACTTCTTCCAACAACCACATGTTCCTCAAAGTTCCCATGGTCATCATAACCAAATTGGAACACCAAATCATGGTGGTCAACCACCTGTTGCTAAGAGTGTGGAAAGTGAAAAGATAGTTCAAATTACAAATGAGGTAAAGACCTTGAATAAAACACTGTCCCAAGTTACAAATGACATGGCTCAACTTAGACTAAACCCTTCCCAAAACCAAGGTAATTATCCTAATCAGAACAACAACAATCAGGGTACTTATTAGAATAACAACAATCACAGCTAGAGGGGTTATCAGGGCCAAAACTCCCTTAACCAAGGTTATCAAAATCAAAATAGGGGATATAACCAGAGGCCAAATAACAACCAACAATGGAATATAGGGCCAAACAATGGTGAAGTTTCCCATAATTATCAAGCTAGTGAGGACAGGTCACATACTGCAAATGTGGTTGACCTCAATTTTATGACTAATTGGTGTAGGCTGCATGATACTACCACTCACTCTAAGGTAAACTGCCCTAAAATGGAGAAAGTTGCCAAGATGGCACAGGCAGATGCCCAAATTTTCCAAGGGAATCCTCACAAAGAAGGTAGATCAGTAGATACAACAATGACTTATGACCTCTTTGAGGAGGAACCTTCATTCCCAAGGCAAGAGGAGAATGAACCAGAGGAAGATTCATATGATGCCCAAGCCTTTCAGACAAAGGGAGGACAATTCCTGAGAAATTAGAATAAGGGTCCATTCACTACATCAACGCGGCCTAATCACATGGTGCCTCCGAATCAAAGTGCTGACAACAACCCTCCTCCACCAAAAGGTTTGCTTGATTTCCATAACATAGGTAATTCACTTGGAATTGTCAAAAATAACGCAAGTTATAACACAGGATTTGATATTGTTTCTAAGATGCAAAGGTAGAAAACCTCTTTATCGTATTTCGACATCCTAAAGTGGTGCCCTACTCAATAAGAGATAGTGCTGAAAGCTTTGGAACAAGTTGATAAATGAAAAGGGAAAAACAAGGTGGCACCTGCTGCAAACATGAACACAGCCTTGTACAGAAGCAAGGTAGGTACTCCACCATTTCTTTTGAGTTTAAGAATTTGTGGGAAGAACCTACATAATTGTCTGTTAGATTCAGGGGCTTCAGGCAATGTTATGCCATTTTCCATATGCAAGAAGTTGGGATTAAACCCTGTTCAAACAAACAAGAAGGTCATCCAACTTGACAAAACAGAGGTTAATGTAGTGGGAGAGTTGAGAAACATACATGTGCAAGTAGGGTCAAACCCTAGGGTTCAAACCAACATAGACATTCAAGTAGCAGACATTCCTGAGACCTATGGTATGCTATTGAGTAGATATTTGATGAAAGGTATAGGGGGATATCTCTCCCTCGACTTTTCACATATGTGGTTACCATGGAAGGGAATTCCCACGCAGATTAGGATTGAAAGTGAACACCGCCTCAAGCATGTCATCACTGAGTATGATTGCCCCAATGAGGTAGCTTACTTTTAAATTGGGATAGGGGTTTATAAAGGAGAGGAAATTTTAACCTTTTCTATTCTTGATCCTAAAGAACTGCCAATACCAAAATTCCCTGATTCTATGATTAATGAGAACCAACAAGCATTGATCAAGAAGTTGCAACAGGATCAACTGGTCTTAGGGAAAGATATCAATCTGCAAAGTCTTCTACTCCCTAATTGGTGCAGGGTGCATTACCATAATCACTCTGAACTGACTTGCCAACCCTGCATTAACATTTTAAATCATGTTTCCCAAGCTGAGGAAGCTAGCTTAAGTCACCACGAGACCGTTGCAGATCACTTATCGTTTGAAGCCGAGGAAGAAATAATGTTAACCAAGGATAGGATACCTTCAAAGGAAGTTCCTTCTCAAATTGAACCTACCCCAGACACATTTCTGAATTAGCATATTGATGAGGAGCAACCCCAAGGTTTGTTTGACACCCCTGCACTCATGAATATACCAAAACCCAAGGGGTTAACCAAAGGCACAAATGACTGTCAAAAGGATAGCCATAGATTATATGATATAGCTGAGTAGGAATTGGAAATTACACCTGAGGAACCCATTGAACACCTTTTATCAACATTGGATGCAAAAGATCAAGTAACCCCACCTCTGGCTCATCCTATCCAAATTCCCACAATAACCTCCAAAGGACCAACCTCAGCTCATGATCAGCTATGGACCCTCACATTTGATGGATCTAAGTCCAAAATAGGATGTGGTGTTGGAATTGAACTAACTATCCCGAAAGGAAAAAAATTATTTGCTTCTTACAGGTTGTAGTTTGGATGCACTAACAACGTAGTAGAATATGAAGCTCTAGCATGGGGGCTAATGTTTGCACATAAGAAGAAATTCATAGCCTTGATGGTCAAAGGAGATTTGGAAATTGTTATCAAGAAAGTGCATAGCCAATACACATGTCACAATAGAAGGTTGGCAGCTTATAGAAATCAAGTATGGAACTTGATTGAAGACTTCGATGCTTTTGGGATTAGTTTGTTCCCAAGAGAGGAGAATTAGATAGCTGATTCATTAGTTGTTGTTGCAAGCACCCTGGAACCTATGCAAGGCTCCAAGCTTAAGAGATTCTCAGTGGAATTAATTTCCACCCCTGTAGTTCCTGATAATGTTAGAAACTTTCAAGTCTTTGATGATGATCAACATATTTTTGCTTTCCTAGCAAGCTTAGATGTTTTTGAAGGACAAATCATTGATGAGTCCAACAGGGATCAAGGAGATTGGAACCCTGAAGATTGTGATACAAAAGGGGTCTTCGATTTAAAAAGCAATACCATTCCTAAGGGAATGGTGGCCTTGGAAATAATTTTTGATTCAGACCCGAGGGCTCGAGGGAAGATATCAGTTGAAGATAAAGGAGGTGAATATGAAACTGTTAACCTGGTTGATTCTGACCCTGAAAGAAGTGTTTACGTAGGGAAGGATTGCCTTGAACCAATTAGAAAAGATGTACTGAGGGCACTGAAGAAAGATATTACTGCGATAGCCTGGGGGTATGAGGATTTAAAAACATTTGATGCTTCTGTAATAAATCATACCATCCCTCTGAAGCCCAAAGCTAAACCATTCCGATAGAAGCAGCGCCCTGTCAATGCCTTGATTGAACCATTGATATTTAAAGAAGTTCATAAATTTCTTTTTGCGAGGATAATTTTCCCTTTATGACATTCAACATGGGTGGCTAACTTGGTCCCAATTCATAAGAAAAATGGAGAGATCAGGCTATGCATAGACTTTAGGAATTTGAACAGAGCTTCAGAAAAAGATAACTACCCACTCCCTTCACTGGACGAAGTCTTGCAGAATATCAATGGGTCTCAGATGATATCATTTCTGGATGGTTATTCTAGATACAATCAGGTAATGGTTAGCTGTGAAGACAGAATGAAGACAACCTTCACTACAAAGTGGGAACATTTGCATACAAAAGAATGCCATTCGGTCTGATAAACGCTGGAGCAAATTTTTAGTGTGCCATGGACGTAGCATTCAAAGACTTAATTGGTAAATGCATTATTTTTTACATGGATGACTTGAGAGTGTTCTCCAAGGATAGACTGGACCATGCTCTAGACTTAGCCAAAGTTCTTGAAAGATGTATCCAGTATGGAGTCTCATTGAATCCTAAAAAGTGTGTGTTCGGGGTTTCTGAAAGGAAGCTTTTGGGATATGTAATATTTGAAAGAGGAATATCAATCGATCTAGACCGAGTTGAGTCCATTTTGAAGATCACCAAGCTAGGAAGCAAGAAAGAAATGAGGTCTTTCTTTGGAAAGATCAACTTTGTGAGAAATTTTATCACGGGCTTTGCAGAAATCGTAAAACCACTAAATGAAATGATGAAGAAAGACACCAAGATGGAGTGGAGTGATGAGGCGAAGGCCGAGTTTTCACAGGTCAAGCGATCCATTTCAGAAGCTCCATTCCTCACTAACCCTGACTACTTGAGGTTGTTCTATATTTACTCTTTTTCCTCTGAGCATTCCTGTGCAGCTGTCTTAACTCAACAGAGAGGAGAGGCAGAGGAGAGGCCAATCGCTTTCATGAGCTCTCCATTCAAAAAGGCTGAAGTTAAGTACCCATCTCTTGAAAAGCAAGATTTTGCGTGAGTCAGGGTTGTCAAGAAGTTTAGACACTACATTCCCCGAAGTCAAATTATTGTTGTAGTCCCTGATGCAGTTGTGAAGTCCCTACTCATGTAGAGTGAATTGGGAGAACGAAGAGAGAAATGGATGGCCATTTTGTAGGAGTTCGATCTAGAGATACACCCTATGAAACTCATCAGAGGTATAGGCCTATCTAAATTCATGGCGAATGCTGGTGAGAACATTATTTTCCAGCAATACACTACTCGGTCCTTTTCCAATGACCCTTGGTATACAGATTTCATCAGTTTCATTATCAACAATCGATGTCTAGAGGGAATGAATGCCACTCAAAGGAGAGCGCTAAGAATGAAGAGCTCTCATTATATGCTCAAAGGAGGATTACTATACAGGAATAATTTTGAGGTAGTGTACCTACGATGCCTTGATCAACAAGAGGCTAAACATGTGATCACTGAATTTCATGGGAAACATGACACAGGTCATGGTTCCGCAGACTCATTGGCACATCAGATCCTCAAATCTGGTTATTACTGGCTATGTGTGTTCAAAGATTCCCACCAACATGTAAGAACATGTCACATATGTCAGATTTTTGCATCCAAGGAACGCCATCCGGCCATGCCATTGCAGCCTGTCTACGAGATAAGGCCATTTTCCCAGTGGGCACTAGATTTTATTGGGGTAATTAACCAAAACTCTTCTGCAGGACACAATTTTATTCTAACTGCCACTGATTACTGCACAAGATGGAAAAAGGCTATACCTTGCAAGAACAACACAATAGAGGTAGTGATCAAGTTCCTCACCGAATGCATCACCACTAGGTTTGGAGTACCCTTCACATTGGTATGTGACAAATGCTCTTCCTTTTCTTCTGTTGAATTCATTTCATGGGCCTACGATCACAAAATTGTTTTAAAGTATTCTTCAAACTATTACCCACAAGGCAATGGAGTTGTAGAATCAACCAATAAGAATCTCTTAGGGGTAATTAAAAAAATGTTAGAGAACAACCCTAGGGACTGGCATACCCAGCTGAGATTTGCGTTATGGGCAGATAGGACTAGGATCAAGGCTGCTTTAAAAACTTCACCATTTAAACTAGTGTATGGACAAGACCCTGTGTTCCCTATTCATTTACAAATACCTATCCTTGAGTTCATGCAAAAATTCTACTCTAGTGATGATAGGATAGAAGTAAGATTAGCTGCCCTGTTAAAATTAGAAGGGCAGAGGGATGCCGCCTTGCAACAATTCTTTAGACACCGGGTTGTTGCCAAACGTTGGTTTGAAAAAAGAGACAAAATCAAGGCCTTCAAGATATCAGACCTTGTGTTGTTATGGGATAAAGCTAGTAAAAATAAGGCCAGTCACCAGAAATTTGATAAGCTCTGGTTAGGTCCTTATCAAATTGCAGAGATCCTAGGAGAAAATGCTTTCCAGCTAAGTAGTTTAATGGGAGAACCTGTTCCATTGCCTATCAATGGACAGTTTCCTAAACACTATTTTGAGTCATGAAGTTGGTATCTCTGTTGGGCGGTGCATCTGTGTAAATAGTTTCTGCTTGCGAATAACCTCTATGTGCAAGTAATTATGTTCTTTATGTAAATAATTGGTTTTACTGTTTGTAAATAGTCTGCTGGGTGTTTGCTTGTTCTTCCTTTTCTATCCTTTCATTTCCTTTGTTCTTGTGTTTATGTCTTGTTTTTTCTTTGGGGTTTCTCTATTCTTTCCATCTTTAAATAGTGTGTTGTTACCTAAAGCATACTTTGGCCATTAGGAGAGAAGTGGTTTAGATATTTTCAGGTTTGCTGATTGGGTGATTTTTTCCTAAACTTTTTCTTCATGCCCATTGTTAATAAGAGTTGTGAAAAGTCTTGAAACAAGGTGCAAAGTAAATAACCTTCATTAGCTCCTCTGAATCTGTCATATATCATCAAGATCGTCTCCTTTTGTAATGGTATATTTGTCCTAGGGTGATAGTTTTGTAAGATTTGAGTGAAAAATCCAATTTTCTGAGTGTTGTTATGAGATCCATGGTAGTTTTCAACCTAGAACAGATGTTAAACATCTGAAATATTGAAAAAAATATATGAATGAGGTATCTAAAACTCCAAAAAAAAGAAAAAAAAAAAAGGGAGAGAAGAGAAAAATAATTATCTACAAGAAAAGGACTCAATATGAATGGGTGATTCCAGTATCTCTACCGAGGCTATGGATGCCTAGCTGGCAGTAAAGCAATGCTGTGAGAAAACTAGAGGTATCTTCGTCAGGGCTATGGACGTCTGACTGGCAACGGAGCAATGCCCAGGACCTCATTGCACAACAGCTAAAGGGAATCAACTCATGTAGCTCAAATCTTGCACATTGTTGTTCGAAAGATGAAGAAAACTTTATAGAAGAGTGATGCACAATCAAGCACACACATAGATTCAGGGGTAGCTATTGATGATTTAAATTTGAGATTCTAGCTCAGCCTTGGTTGTTAAAACTGACCCAACTGGAGTTGTGATGTTCATGAACAAGGAGTTCTGGGTACCTGAATCCTTCAGTTTCTTGAAAATGGTTAAACCATTTTCCCAACTGAGTCACCATTTGTTATGCCCTGCATAACCACCCCATTTTATTTTGGAACAAAATAGGTCCCCCTTCTCTTTTTGGTTTTTTTGCCTCTGTTATTTGCTTTGACCTTTGGAGTTCTTTTGTTTTCCTTTTAATTTTGTCTTTTGTTCTATTTGATTTTGGTTTTGTCTCAGCTTGAGTTGGTTTTCTTCTTGCTAAGAATTGAATGAAATAATCATAAACAATAGTGTATTTTATATGCTTTGAGGACTAATGGAGGCATTTTTTTTGCAGGATTGAATTGCTCATCTAAGCATATCTCTTAGGGAAGTCAACTGAAGGCATGCCTCAATCACATTCAACATAAAACTCCTCAAGAAGAAAGTCGCTGGGACCTTTTAGATGTCTTGCCAACTAGTGGCTTGGCTCTTTTCGTTTGAAATCCAAAGGCGGTTCGCATCGCTGAGAAGTCTACCCAACAAGCTGGGAGTCTCCCCGAAATGGTCCAAGCTCGCCAAAAGATGAAGATCTTGCAGAGAGAGATTACCTTCGATATAAGGTCTCACTGGCATGGGAGGTCACACCAAAGAGGGATGTCATCAGGGGGCATCTCGTTGGGAAAGATTTATGTTCGGCATGAGGTCTGGCCGAAGAGGAAAAGTCTCGCCAAAATTTTCCCTCCCTTCAGTGTAATGTTTGGATTTCGACGAAAGGTCTTGCCAATATGGCATGATATCAATGTAACATCTCACCAACCAAAGGAAGTCTCCCTGATCATTACGTGCAAGACTAGCATCACCGAAGGATAAAGATCTTGGTGAGAGTGGGGTGATCTCGGCATAAAGTTTCACCGACAGGGTGAAATCTTGCCGAAATGAAACAGCATCAGGCAGAGGATCTGAGTTCATTATGAACTCCCGACAACCAAGTGATGTCCCACCAAAAGATGTTGCCTTTGGGGTAAGGTTGTGGTTTCACCGTGAGGTCTCAGCGACAAAACGGGTCTCGCTGAAAGAAGCTCGAGCTTGGGGAGAGTGGTTTTCTTTCAGCATAAAGTCTCACCGACCTAAGAGAGTTTCCCCAATGTGATCTCAGCTTGCCAAAGGGGGGTAGGCCTTCAACATAATGTCCTATCGACAGAAGGAGGTCCCACTGAAATTTTTGAGCTCAGCGAATGATTTTTCCTTCGATAGGAGGTCTGGCCAATTAGCATGTGTCTTGTTGAAGGGTGTGCCTTCAGTGTAACATAGTGAGCTCGAGGGATGTCCTGTCGATATGGGATTGTCTCACCAACGGGGAGGATATCACTATAACTCTTGCCACCCGACAAAACGTCTCACCGACCTAACGGAGTCTCACCGAAATATAATGAGCCTGGGGAGAATGAATGAATTTGGTGAAAGGTCCTGCCCATATAGTGAGGTCTCAGTGAAAGAGGTATGCCTTTGGCATAAGGTCTCACCAATAAATGGAGATATCCCCGACATAAGATGAGCTTGCCGAAAGATCTTGAACTCGAAAAAATGTCCCACTGACTTGAAGAAGTCTTGTCGAAGTAGAAGGGGATTAAGCTCGGGGAATAAGAATGAGCTAAGAGAAGCTCTGAGTAGATGATTAGGGCTCAGGGAGATGTCTTCCCGAGTATGATGGTCTCGCCATGACTTTTGGCCGATAATGACTATCTTGCCGATAGTTTTGTGGTATCGATATGACTTCTGCAGCTTGCTAAAAGGTGTCGCCGACTATCATATGTTACACCGATAGCTGCTAGGAGAGGCATAATCACATCAGGGAGACACGATTAGTGTCTCACCGACATGCGATTTAATATGGACCACTTTTGACTGCCCAGAAATCTGGTGTGGCATTTTTTTCCCAATCGAAAGGAACTAAAAGTGAGCCATTGACTGACTGACTACCACCTTGAAGAAGACCAGCAAAATGCAACCGGTCTGGATCTGCTCTGTGAATGAGCCGATGGAACACTTTGATGAACAATGGTGTGGAGATCTAACAAGGAAGCCGAAAACTGTTTCCAGAAGGGACGGTCAACAGGTAGAAGGATTTGGAGCGGGGAGAAAGGTAGAAAAGAGGAAGAAACTATGATTCATAGGGATAGCTGTGAGGTCTATTGGCGAAAGGCAGATCAATATTAATGGCAATGCTTTAGAGCATTCAAGGTAGCTCTACAAGGGAGATCGAAGATGGACACGGAGGCCAGAAGTTAATGCTATAGTTACAAAAGATCTACAGGTCATTCCCAGAACAATCTTTCACCAACATGGACAGCGAGGATGCCATTCAATGCAACATTAACTCTATCAAAAAGATCTAGGAGCTGACACTTCTAAAAAAATTGATATTTTTGTAAACCCTAAGACAGGGGCCAACGCATTCTTTTTGGGTACATTCTGTATATATGGCATTTTTGCCTCTTTGTAAAGGGGGGTTAGAAGGTTAGAAAGTTTAAAAAAAAAGCTAGCAGAAATAGAGGAGATAATAGAGTAGATAGGTCTAGAGATAGATTTTTAAGAATAGGGATTTTTTGAAGGATAGAAGAGACAGAGTTGCATCCTGATTCTCGAAATAGGAGCTTCTTTTGCCTTCTTAGTTAGGATTTAGATTCAGTGGAAGCCAGTAATGTATCTTTCCAATTTTCTTAGAGTAGATGGAAATGATTTGGAGTGATGGATTCTCTGTACATTGGTGATTGTGCCAGATTTGTAAATGTTGCTTATCTGTTTCACTAACAGTAGAAGCAACCAGATTAAAATCTACTTCATGTTGTGTTCCAGAATGGTATTTATCTTGAATTAATCATTTGATTTGAAAAGCTTTCAAGGAATGAAGTGTTATTTTGTGTTTTATTTAAAAGTGGTAACTTATAATCTGTTGTTGAAATCAACACTGTGAATGAATGAAATTGTGTGTTAATCACAAGTTAATTTTGTTCTTCAATTTTAATTAGGAGTTCCTTGAAAGCTAACAAGTCTGGTTAAATTGGATGAATTAACGTTCTTTTTCTATTCCAAAGCTTTGATCTATCTTTTTATGTTTCGTTAAAAACCCTGGTTAGAGTAGATTTAAGTTTATGTTTGATCTTAGAACAATCCAAAAGCTCAACACCAACAGGCCCCTTGAACATTACTGTTACATTGACCATTATGAAACATCAACATAGTTGAGAACCAACTACAAAGACCTTGGGAGCTAAGATATCCATGTGTTGTCTTTCTCTTTCGGGAGAAATAGAATAGCAATATTTTGTTTCCATGTTGTTGTGCCATCGGACACGTCAACAATAAGCTCAACAAGCCACCATACAAAAATTATATTTTGTAGAAAATAAAATAAACTATATGTTGGCATAGCATATATATGTTGTATATAAACTATATGTTGACATAACATATATATAAACTATATATTTTGAATTTTGGCCCCGTGCACGCAGGAGCACAACATAGCATACTACATGAGACCCTAACTAGAGAGTTGCATCGAGAACCACTACATCCAACCCCTGAGTGAAGAGTTGCAAGGCTTCACTGGACGAGTGTTGCAAGGCCATTGAGTCAAGGAGGAAGACTAGGAACCATTTGGCAAGAGGAAAGCCAAAGCGAGAGGTGAGGGCACTTAGAAAGGGAAAATCGACCAAGGGACAATGACTATAATGATTTTTCCCCCACATTTAGAAATCTTGTTGCAAGTACGATGATTTAGAATCTGTTTGTTCCCATCGAGGTGTTGCATGCTATATTTTGGTCAATTCAAGCCAATGTCCCATTAACAAACCCAAGTACTACCTAGTACTAGTGTCTGGTTAGTTTGAACAACCAAGCTTTGAGATGTTCGATCAGTTGGGTGGCCATTTTTGGCCTATGAACTACAATTTTTGTATCTGTCTTAGCATATTTTTTCTACTATAAGACTGGAAGGAATTCCTGTCACATAACATCACACAAAGTTCACTATGGTTCAAATTTCTAAACTTTGATGAAATAAATTTACATATTGAGGTCCACAAATGATCAAAGGGACTTAAAACAATACATGGTCTATGAGTGCAATGAAAAATTCCTAGTGCCTATCCATAAGAGAACATATAGAAGTACATGATGCAAATTCAGAGGAAGGAAGCAAACTCACACAATCTCATTTGACAAGTTACAAACAATCTTGAACTTTCCTTCTTTTGACACACTTAGTCAACTATATTTCCCTTCACAAAACTCAACACAAACACTCAAATTTTGCTTTAGAGTTCCAAACCATTACCAGACCTTCAAACACCTTAGTCAACTTCATCTTGATCAAAACAAACAATTACCCAGTCTACCCTTTCATTTTACCATTAATTCTCTTTATGACTGTCCTAAACTTCACAATTTCAACTCAACATAAATTAATCTGACCCAAAACAGTATTTAGGCTAATGTAGACCACAAAATTTCCATTCCATTTCACTTCAAACAAATTTAAACCATCTCCCATCCTTTATTCTTGAAAATTTAACAAAATCATATACTGTACTTTCATTTTAGTCTCCAAAACAAGGCTATTATTAGACAGATCAATCAAAGCAAAGGACTTTTTAACTTCATGCTTACACCAAACCTTATATCAAATGAGATCAAATTATACCTTGGTAATCTCTTAACCAAAACAACCAATAACTCACACTTAATCATCAAAGCCCTTAAAGTTCTTACTGCCACTAGTTCCTTCATACCCTGTTTGTAATGCTTGTAGGTCTACCAACCTATTTGTCAAGGATTCATTCACAATCGAAGCACTATTACACAAGTCTATCCAAACTTTTCAATGCCCTCCTTGCAGATCTAAAACATATTCAAAACGAGTATCAGAACTTTTACAACACAAGCTTCAAATGTTGTTGTCTTAAACAGATTTAGGCCTAATTAGGCCTAATTTGCATAAGGGTTTGTTGCTTTACTAACTCCTAACCAAAGTACACTTTTCTAGTGCTTGGTACATGTTTAGTTTGACTGGTATATGATCTTCAAAGCATCAAAGTATGTTTACAAAGTAGTTTCACAAAACCCTAAGGGCTTGACCTTCATAATCACTTTGTTCACAGACTGTACACAGTTTTTCAGTCAAGAAACTTCATTCCCTCGCATCTTATCTTTATGATTTTTCCCTAAATCCAATGAAACATGAAATAAAATTCATAGTAGGATAATCTCACAAGAAACCATAAGATTCCACCAATTAATAAAGGAGAAACATAATTATTTTTGTCTCTACTTACCCTAACTAAGGGTTTTAGTAGTCTGAAGTAAATCCACAAAAACTCACACAAATATTAACTAAAATGCATGAAATTTGATGTAACAGGAAGGTGATTGAGATTATTACCATATCCAATGATTCTACCATGCCTTCAAGGCCGTACAATTCCAAACAATGCTTGAAAATGCAAGATTTCTGAAGAAAAATGATTAAAATCAGAGATTTTCCTTGAACTTATTCTATATTCAACCACCCTCAAAGTTCTAAAAGATATAAGAGCCTTTTTAAAGGAAAAAAAAATGACTTTTAGCCTTCTAACTGCCTCTAACTGACCCTAATGACTCTTCATCTCTTAAAATTGCCTTTTTGATTAAGTTAACAACTTTTTACATTGTTTTCATTTTTGCACTTTTGGACTTAATAAACACCAAATGACCTCAACATGACCTCAAATATATGAAACATGAATCTAATAACATGATTTACAAAGTAGGAACAATAACATTGATTCAAATTTCAAAAAATTGCTTCATAGAGGCCTAATTATGCCAAGGTGCTCCTGCACCAGTACAAGATATGAAAAAAGACAAGGAGCCATTAAAAACTTCTGAATATTTCACCGACTCAAGAAAACCTCCAAAAGAACAGTACAAATTCCAGCAATAGGGAAAGCCTGAAAGAGAACACTAATGAAAGTGGACCTTTTTTTTGCAAGTTCTAGAAGAGTATAAATGGTTTGAAGATGCTATGGGTGTTTGGAAAATGATGAAGGAATTTTGGATAGGGAGGGACCCAATTAGCCTTTTAACTGGATTCTTAAGAAAGAAAGAAACTCTGATACATTTTGGGGTTCTTCTGAGTAGGGCCCATCTTTTATTATTTTATTTGGGGGACCCAAAAAACCATAGGGGTAGAAACCTATGGAGCTTAATCATTAAAGGCAAGGGGTCTGTCCATTTAGAAATAGACTGAAAGGATGGTTGCACCAGGGGCTATTTCACATCAAAGGTGGTCCAAGAAATTTCATATACTAACTAACCAGACACCAATACCACCTCAGAGGGACTATTGTCTTCAAGGAAGGTGATCCAAAAAAATTCATAGACAGGTACAAAAAGTAATAGCAACCTTCCACCAACTAACCCAATCAACCTCCAAGAAACAAGACAATGACTCCTCTAGATGTTCCCAAAACCCAAGGCTTAAAAACACAAGGTTGGTGACCCTACAAACCATTCCCATGCTTACCAAGTGATCTTTGATCATCAGACCCTTACAAGGATTATTGATACATTCACAACTATTGTTACCTCCACATGCATTTGACTAGTAGTGACAACCTTGGTTTTTAATCCTCCAACCCCATACCATGGAATCACATCACCATGAAAGAACTTCATCCAACATTATTATGAGTGCAGGTAACACCAAATAGGTATTTTTCAGATCTGTCTTCCTCGAGCGAGGGAAATTTAGGAAGAGAAGAGGAAAGTGAGACATGTAATAGGTCTAAAAGAGGGAGATCAACTATAGCTCAAAAGATTAGAAGAAAATTATGTAAACACATGGAATTTTTTCTTGTTGAAGGGGGGGTCATTTTCTTATGATGATGAGAGCATAGGTGACATTGAGGTGCCCTTGAGGTACAAACATCTACAAAAAAAATGGGTACCCAAGGAACTTCCTTCAATAAACACTGATTTTTGTGTCAACGAGAGGATATATCACATAGCACCATCGTCATTACATGGTTTGGGCCTATTTTGCATGGACGACATAAAGGTCTATTATGAAAAAGTTACTGAATTGATGGAGTATGTCGGACCCTGTTACAGTTACAAAGATTGGATGCAGCTAGTTCGATATACACAAAGTATGTGTAGGTATGCACTGTCAGCAAATTATATACAACTAAAAGATAAGGATCAAAATAAAAGGAGTGGCTATGTACATTGATGGAAGGCCAAAAGCATCAAGGAATATTGCAAGGTTTATAAACAATACATGACCTAGGTCAACAAATAAGCAGCCCAATTGCATATTCGAGGCGCATGAGGGAAACCGTGTATTTGTATGTGCAATAAAATCAATAACTATAGGGGAAGAGTTGTTAATCAATTACAATTTGAATCACATAGATAAAAACACAGTTACTATGGGTGTGGTACGTACTATATACCATTTTACCTGACCTCCAGTTAATGACTCCAATATACCATTTTATTATTATTATTTTTTTCATAAGTCTATTGGTTTCATTTCTGTAATGCTTTTTTATATTTAATTTTTGTCATAGTGGGACATTGATTGTAGGGGGAAGGCTCTAGCCTAGAGCACAAATCACGATGCATATTTAGGCGCTTCTACCTAACAAGTTTACCTCATTGTAATTGTATAAATTAGATACGAGCAAAATGTTTTATTATTATATTTTTTCATAAGTTTATTGGGTTAATTTCGATAATATTTTTAATATTCTTGTCACAGTCGAATTATCAGGGAAATGCACCAGCAGTAGAGGAGAGCATCCATATGGAGGTGCAGTCACTATAATGTGATGATGACATTGCATATTCTGCAAACCCTCTAGATATAATAAGGAAGACCCAAAAAAATGCAATGAAAAAATCCTTCAGTTGTTATTCATAGTGCCTCAAAAATATGAGATAAGAGAAAGGGTTAAAATATTGACTAAGAGAGCATGAAACTTGCAAGTAAGCTGTCATGAGATCTTTAATTATGACATAAGTTTATTCATGGTTTTATATTTTGTACTCTTTTATGTCATGAACTAAAATGTGTTGTTTTTACAAGATTTTTTGCATCCTCATGATGCTGATGGCCATGATCAGGGTACTATAGGTGCTGCCCGAGGAGTAGGGGTCGGTACAAGTGTCAACCATGATCTTCCTACACATACATCACATCATCTGACCCCATCATGTATGCCTATATTGTCGACTGAAATGTAGGCAACACATAGCATGCAGGCATTGGGTAGTGCACCCTCTGGCAGTGAACACATGCTATAACATGCGTCAGGACATGTACCTGGGGATGCAGAAACCACTAGTACTAGTGATGTTTTAGCAAAATTTCCTGGATCTTCCCGTATTACTAGTATGGTAACATTACTGATCACATTTGTGGTGACTGAGGATTTCATTCCCATAAAGATAGAGAAGGTCCTAGGTACTTTAAAATGTTTTAATTATTATTATATATAATCTAATTGAAATTTACTTATTGATCACTCTTTTTAGACTAATGATCCCATGATCATTTTCCAGGAAATGATGTTTTTTATAAACATCTAAATGATATTACACTGGAGATCTTCAGACCCACCATACATACACGATGGAATGCCCAGAATAAAGATTTAAAAAATAAGCCCATTAACCATTTAGTTGTGATGTTCGGTAATAACACATTCAACCAAACCAAGGTCCTTAAGAAAGTTGGTACCTATCTAAAGTATGTGAGGGACCAATATAGGTCACATTTATTGAAGAACAAAAAGTATGAGCATCCCCCCATGATTCTGGAGAGGGATTGGAAGGACCTAGTGTCAGATGGAAAGGAGAAGGTTGGAAAGAAAAAAGGAAAGAGACCACTGGGCCAAGGAAGGTATGTGATACTATCAACAATATAATTATATACTGATTACTCTTTCTTTTTACATAATCTAACGTATTTCAAACTTTTCATAAGTTGCTCGACACATCGAAGGCAACAAAGGAAAGACTAGAAAAAAAAGGGCAACACAAACTTGGCTTTGGTGGTTATATGAAATTAGTCACACAAATTGTAAGTATCAATAAATGAAATATTGCATCAAATAATAAATTGCAAACAATTTTGGTTGTATCACACCACAAAAGTAAAATTCATGATCTTATGCAAAAATGTAGGGCTCTGAATTCAATAGAGTGCCCACAGAAGAGGACTTGAAGATTGCCTTCCAGCAAGGCTATGGAGTTGTGGCTAAATGCCTAAGACTCTTGACTGGGAAAACACAAGCTTCCAATGCATCGACACAGGTAAATAAACTCAATGAAGTTTATTTAAAATTGAATACTTGTGCAATCTATTCAATATTAATTTCCACCATAAAGTAATTATGTGCCTATTTGTTTTAAACAGGAAAGCAATAATAATACTGCATATGACATTGGAATGCAACCTGGTGAGGGTGGAGCACAACCTGCAGATGAAGGTCATGGTGTGCATCGCGATACTGGATGTATTCATGTGCTAACGAAACAAAGTATGGATTAATACAATTAAACATCTTTAATTGCAATTGGTGTATTAATTAATGTAACCTTTCGTGTTTCAACTTTAGAGTATGTAGAGCGTGATCAACATGTTGAGCATGATCAGGCTAGACAAGATCAAGAACATGATGTGGCCCCATCAGGTAAAGAGGACCACTCTAATGTTCTTTTAAACATATTTAATTGCAATTGGTGTTTTAATTAATGTAACCTTTCGTGTTTCAACTCCAGAGGATTTAGAGGGTGTTCAACATGTTGAGCATGAGGCTATAAGAAAAGATCAGGAACATGATGTGGACCCATTAGGTAAAGAGCACCACTCTAATGTTCTTTTAATTAAGTAAATACTTGTAACAATAATAATAAAACATATCAATTTAACATTTCTTTGTTATTGCAGAAGACCCCTTGCTGGCCTCCATGTGTGAGTACACGACTAGGCATACATTAAGATCACGAGTAGAGGGCAGAACAATTGAAAGGGGGACAAATGATTTAGAAAACGATACTCCACTTCTTTTTTTAACCGCAAAAAAGAAACAATTTTTTTTTTATTGTAATCATATTATGACAACCATATTTTGATAATATGTTAATGAATGTTAAAAACTGATATCTTTGACAACCATATTTTTGATAATATGTAAAAATTGAAAGAATGAATGTTATATGTTAATGAATGAATGTGAATATGTTAATGAATGAATGTTATATGCTATTAATGGATGAATGAATGATTAATGTTATATGTCTGGGTATGGGGAATTGAGAGTGATGTGAGGGGGGGAGGGGCCAAATGAGCTTCCATTGTCACATGGTTAGCCCTATTAAGTAGAGAATATTAAACTATTCTTGAAACAAAGAGAAGCTCAATAAGGTAATGCACTTTTCAATATTTCATTATGTTGCACTTTTAAGCTTATGCAATTTTCATTAGTTCTCTTTGCTTCAATATGTTACCTTTTGTACTTATTTTACTTTTCAACACATCTCATATGTTACCTTGGATGACAACTTTTGCAGGGGAAGCTATCCATGGATGGATCCCGTGTCTAGGGATATACAAGTTTGGATTAGAAAAACTTGGGATGTACTCATGTAGCGCATAAACAAAAGAGAAGAACCCAACCATTTTAGCACAAGAATTGGCTTGAGACTGGTACGTGGTTCGAACTAGGTCTAGGTATGAGGGGTCTAGGAGAAAGCCCTATAACATAGCTGGTATTAAATCATTAAACATACAGATATTGTAATTATGTGGTTAATGCTAAAATCATCCACAATTCACTATGTGATGAGTAGTTAGTGATGATGTCATGCCATTGTTTGTTAGGTTATTGATTCTATAGTTGCTCCCAATAATCATCTCTAGTTTCTTACATGCCATTTGATCCATATGAGGGGCACCTTTCAATCTAGGTAGCAATTTTATAGATGATTCTCTTATGTAGTGACCAATGGAATAAGTGAGTGGATGGATTGCTCGTAGTAATCGCCTATCATGTGCTTCATGCACTGATGATAAAATAATTTCATTGGATAGAATTAATACATTTATGTATTATATGTTGATAGTTTGGTTTTTAGTTTGGGTTTAACTATTATTTTTATTCGCCCAGGTATCATATGAGAAAGAACGTACATATTTTGCTAGAGATCCATCACAAAAGTGACCTTCTCTCTCTCACACACACACACAAACTCACTTTCTCACTCTCTCTCTCTCTCACACTCACTTTCTCACTCTCTCACACACACAACTGACCAAAAATAGAATGTATTGTTTGGAAATCATTAGTTGTGGATTTAATTTCTATTTGAACTCAATTGTAATCAAGTGGGCTTCATACGTTGCGAGAACAATACTTGTTTTGATTCGTGAGCTTGGTGTGCAATTCAATGATGGCATCAACATACTTGTATTTTGTCTTTACACTAACTTTTTCCTACATAAAATGTTAAGAACATATTTTACTTTATTCCACTATGAGAGAAGAAGGTGACTATTAGATTTTTCCCATCGAGATCTTCACATATTTGAAATTTTACCATAAGTCTTCCATTTTTTCATGCACCTGTCTTAACTATTAAAACTGATTTTGTGATTAATCCTTTCAAATTAGTAGACAATTGTTTACTTTTTGATTGGTTAATGAGGGATTTTGTAGGGATTCCACAACCTTAAGACACAAATTTGGGTCCCTAGTTTCCATGTGTGGGTTTTCAACACTATTCCCATATGTTTTGGGATTTGCATT
The DNA here is from genome assembly GCA_007258455.2 of Sequoia sempervirens. Lineage (NCBI taxonomy): Eukaryota > Viridiplantae > Streptophyta > Pinopsida > Cupressales > Cupressaceae > Sequoia > Sequoia sempervirens. The sequence continues at coordinate 30,328 of VDFB02334445.1, read as the reverse complement.
ATTGCAGGTCATGTGAGACGTATCCAACAATTTCTATGGCAGTTTTTTCCCAAGTCTTCATTGTTGGGTCTTCTACCATTATTCGAATAAGCTATTTACTCACTATATGTATCCAAGACCCATTGTTCACACATTTCAAATTGAAGAGATATAACACATCGGCCAAGCAATATCTATGTCACCTCGATCATGTTTTATGTTTATATTGATACGATAAAATATATTGGCACAACAACTAGCAAGCTTCACCAATAAAAACATTGTAGGAATGGCCTACGTGAATGAGGAAGCACATTGTACAATATTGGCATAGGCACATTACATTCATACCAATCAGCAGAAGAAATTGGGCTATATATTTTGATTAAAAAGGAACAAATAGAGAATGTAGCACCATAGGAAATGCATATCGGCATAGCTCATGAAAGTTTCCCCGACAAAATACTCATCGGCCATCAAAAGCCTAACAAGTGACAATTTCGATCTCATATACTACTCTGATGAAGATAAAAGGCTCGTATCAAGGACACATTCTTTTTGTTTGACCAATGGGTTATTAAAGAAAGTAAAAGATAGACTCACTCAGGATTTTGGCATGAGGTACACCGATATCATCAAAGGAACACATTGATATTGGAACAACAGAAAATGGACTGCCCGACGACACATCTTACATCGATAACATTTAGTTGGGAGAGCATATCTCAAGTTATGCTGACATAGTGGATAAAATAAGGCACCATCGGTGAAAGTTGTGCTGATGGAATTCATCGGTGGGAGTATCACCATCAGAAGTAATGAATAACTTTGGGCCCGATAGAATGAAGTCTCTCCAATAGGATTACATCGGATAAGCTACACCGATAAAGGACACAAGGAAAGACAAATACTTGTCGGAGTGACTTATACCGAAAGATACATCAGCGAAATTATTCATGCAAAGAAAAAAACCCATACATATAACTGTGTTTTTTTTACGCTTTCAAATGGGTGTTCTGCAAGATTTTGTGTCGATAGATGGACGAAGTTACGCTAATTTTGCAACATACACCACCAAAATTTTCCATGGCGTTGATCGACGATGTTGGGTCATGGTTTCGACATATAAAAAATTGGTCGTTAAAGTGACTAAAATCCAACGATGAAATTTAAATCAGTGTTGTGTTGGTAAGTCGACAATATTTTGTCGATATGTCACCAAACATTTGTCGGAATTTGTAGTCAAATACAGTAGTGTCTTCATTTAAGAAAATAAAAAAATGGATATTTCTCAAGCCATAGCCAATCTTTGAAGAGATTTCATCTTAGAGGATTGTAAAGTTTCATAATAAGATCCATAGGAACCAATGATTTCAAAAATGTCACAATACCCTTGAAACTGTTATTTAAACTAAATGAATTTTTAGAGCTTTGCCAATCCACCTAGTCAAGGGAATTGAAGTCCCACAAATCACCAAATTGCTACACACCTTCCTTGAAAAGTTAATGATCTTTTTAAGGGAAGGTAATAGCCAATGGTTGTCCATGATATTGTATTATTCTATCCCACCAAATCGACGAAGCCGTGAAGCTAAAACCATGTTGCAAGGAACCTCCTCCCAATTAAAAAATTTACAAATTTGTTGCCATTCCTTCCAAATAGATTGCAAAATGAATAAAGCTTTAATAGGAAAGATAGGGGAAAACAAAATTTTATCCAACCACCGAACATCTTGCCACTTGTTATTCATAGAAGCAAGAATAATACAATGGTGAACCAATATTTTTCATTGTTCCTCTCCCAAGGCAACTCTAATTATCCATTTTGTTGTTAAACAATTCCCTTGTGTCTTAGGATCCAAAAGAACCAATCCCCCTTTATTTTTAGGTTGTATGTAATGTAACAAAGAGGATGATCTAAAACCAATCTTTCCATCCCAATTAGTCCACAAAAATTGTTGGATAATTTTATTTAAGTCATCATATCCCCTTTTGGAGGGAATCCAACAAGAGGAGAAGTAAACGTGAGAGGCTAATAATATCCAATTTACCACTTGGATTTTTCCATCCAGAGATAGAAAAATTTCCCCCCAGTTAAAGATTTTGCTTTTTAGCTTGACTAAGAACCAATTCCACATATCAAACAAAGTAACCCCCATTCCAAAGGGTATACCCAAGTATCATGTAATTTTCCCATGCTTAATTTTCTTCCATTCTTTGGGAATCTAGTGTGGGACCTGATTAGATTGAATCATGAGAAATTCAATTTTGTGATGAGAAAGTTTTGAACCCGAGATAGAGCAATACAAATTTAGGACTGCCAAGACATTTTATTTCTATTTTAGATTTTCAAACAAAGAGCATGTTGTCATAAAAAAAGGGAATTAATCACCACTATATTGTTTTGGAATAGAAATTCCTTTGATCAAGTTCATATGATTAAAATTTTACAACAAATAACCAAGCGCATCGCAAAAACAACATAGAGAAATGGTGATAAAGGACAACCTTGTCTGATGGAATGTTGTAAAGGGAATGTGTTTGTCAATGAATTATGGATCAGCAATTGGGCATTTGTATCTTGAAATAGCATTTGAACATGTTTGCATATTTTGGGACTAAAACCCAGCCATTGCAACATTGATTATAACTCACCACCACATTTTGTCATACACTTTATCAAAATCAAGTTTTATCAACAAAGAATGATGACCTTAATGTTGCACCCATTCACAAGTTTCTAAATCCATAATTAAATTATCAAGGATATATCTTCCATTTAGGAACCCTACTTGCTTGGTTCTAACTATCCTTTTAGCCAATAGTTTGATTCTTGCAGCGAAGACCTTCACAATAATTTTTTAAGAAGTGTTAAGTAACATTATGGGATGCCACCCAAAGATAGAATCAACATTCTTCCCCTTTGGAAGAAGTTTAAATAATCCTTTGTAGATATTGATTCCTAATAAACCTTGTTTCAAAACTTCCAAATAAACAAGGTAAAAATCATCCTTAATCTGATGCCACATTTTTTGATAAAACTCAATTGAAAACCTATCAAAACCAAGACTTTTATTAGGGTCCATTGTGTTGAATGCACAAGACAACTGAGAGGGGGGAGGTGAATCAGTTGTACATTAAAACATCAAAACCATCATTAACAGTCAAATATGCATTAATCCTTAAACCCTTAACAACCATTAAACCCTTATCATGCATTAGAAGAACATAAACATGAGAAATAATAATGCAAACACATCCAACACATGAGAACACTAGATTTACGTGGAAAACAAAAGAAGGGAAAAACCATGACAAGGATTAGCTCATAGTATAAAGTAATTGCAACACCAAATATAATAGGCTCACTACCCAAAAGAAAGAAGGGCTCACTGCTAGATTAGATATAAGAAGATAGAATATTGTTACAATAATAAATCCATCTCAAAGCAATAGAGAATATCCACCACTACAAATCCAACACCATCAGTAACCTCCAGCTCCCTACTATCAGAAACTTCAAGTACTCAGCAAATGCAGACCCTTCTACTCAGTACATTGGAGTCATAAGCATTAAGCTCTCACTTCATATATTTGCATATGATTAAATTTGCATCTCAACACATCCTCACACCTACACTTCCTTCTCCAAAAATTCACCTTACCTTTATACCATTCACAACCTTTGAAACATCTTTCAAGGTTAGTTATGCACCTTAAACGTGCAAATTCAAATTAGGTCAGCACCAAAACATTCCCTTAGTGGAGAGGAATGAAGGAGGACCACATCACACCTTAGCTCGGACCTAAATCCACACATATATGTCATGTCATGTTTCCAAAAACACCAAAGCATATCCACAATTAGTGTAAACACCTATGGTCGACCAAACCTGTGTTAACACCATTAAACATTTAAGTACACACTTCCTCAAATCCAAAGATGACTCATGGACCACACACAAAACTTGAACATAATATAGAATATTCCATCAAAACCCTGCAATCCAAAAAATCCTTTGCAACATCACACACCTGAAGAACATACTCATTTTGTACACCACATTAACCTTCCACACATTGTAACAAATGAATCCAATCTTGTGGAGCACCAAAACTCAAACAACTTAGACTAAAGATAGATATGAGCAATATAAGCACACTCCCAGATCCACAATACCATAAACCATAATGTAGAGAAGTGTGGAGAAAAATAATTTCTCTCAAACAACACTGCATAACAACTCACACATTGGTGAACACAACTTCTGTCGAGCGATCTAGAACATGAAAATTTGGATTTAACACCTTGGAACACCTTTGATCAACATATCCAAACCACACAAGGAAATCTTAAACCATGAAGAAATGTGGAGAAAAACGCTAAACACCATTCTACCACACTGAACACTCTTTTATTCAAATTTTCTCAAAAGTACTTGGAAACCAAGCACCACAAACACCACCTCAACATCTACAACACTCCTCTTATCATCTCAACCACACAAGAGGTTGAACATCCACAAACATATGCTCATCAAATCAACACTATTGGTTGACATCATTGATACTACTAATGACAATATAATGCAACCAATCAAAGCATCTTCATAGGTTGACATCAATGCAACAACAAAGATTTGTTGACATCAATGAAAACACAAACTTCCAACACATTGAAAACACAACATGTTCCAAATCTTCTAAAGAAAGATTATGATCAACGAATTTACTATATTCATAATCAACCTTTCTTGGAATATGATCTTTAATAATATCTTTCAATAATAGTTGAACATCCTTCTAATGAGGGTCCTCCCTAAAAATCTTCTCATAGAAATTATGAAACATAGATTTAATTTCTTCTGGGCTAGTGAGAATCTTCTCATCCTCATTTTGCATTGCTCCAATATATTCCTTCATATGTTTATAATTTAAGTAATTGAAGAAATATTTAGTACCTATATTTAATTCCTTAACCCAATGCAATGTACCCTTGATTTTGGCCCCTTGCCCTTTATACATATCAATTTTTTGCAATTGAGTTTCAATAATAGCTATAGATGATTAGATAGAATGGGGTTTGAATTAAGCATACTTCTATGAAATTATAGCTTACCTTTGAGAGATTTCTCTTCACATTTTCACTACCATTCCAATCTCTTTCCAAAGGAGCATAAGAAAGTAGCACATTGAGAAATAACATCATGTGACCATTCCCTATAAGATTCCCCTTATTTTGGTTTGGGAATGGAATTCCAAATGCCAACCGATGTAGCAACACAAGGGATTTTCAAATGTGAAATATTAAGTTTGAAAGGCATCTTATAATCCACTTTATGACCTTCCTTTGAAAAAACATAGAGGATAGGAAAATGATCTGAGAGGCAAGCAAAGTAATCAACTTTTACACAAAACCCATTAGAATCCTAAATTAATTGCAGATTGGGAGAGATATAAAATTATCAAGCCTACTAAGTTTCCTATCAACACCCAATCTACAATTAGTCCAAGTAAACCAATTATGTTTATGGCTGAATTTTTTTTTATGAATAGGATCTACAACGCCCACAGAATTTTGGCAAAATAGCCATTTATTGAATTCCTCATTACTTTGCTAAACATGATTAGACCTACTACGATCATCATGGTTTTCCACCATATTAAAATCACATCCCATAACCCAATTAGTATGAGCCAAATTCCTAGTCATCCATTCCCATAATTCACATCTCTTTTTCGTAACATTAGGAGCATAAATAGAACAAAAACCAATGGGATGTTCATTGATAAATGATAAGATCCAAACACAACTATGTGAAAGATCCTCCCCTTTATCAATGAAAAACTTTTCCACCCAAAGGGGCTAAACCAATAATCACCCCTCCCCTTCCTTCTCTATGTGATGTATGAAAAAACTACATCTCTCCATACGTCGGATAGAGAAAAACCAAGTCAGGAGCCATTTAGTTTAACTTGAAGAAAGAAAATGTTAGGTTTCCATTTAACTATAACTTCCTTAACCTCATATTTGCGATGAGGGAGAGAAACCCTCTAACATTCCATGAAATAATTTTATACTTCATAGTTAAGCAGAAGTAGGAAAATCCTCTTCTTGTGGCAAAACATCAAAACGATTGGAAGTTGTAATAGGTTGCTCATAATGTCCATTATCTTTTGTAATATGAGTAGGAGACCTTGATCTTTGCCTCATAGTGACTGATGGAATTCCTTGACTAATAGATGGAGATGGAGATCTATGTCTCATAGGAGGTGGTGAAGGAGCACATTCAATATTTCTCCCATCCTGGGGAGAAGAAAATGAGGGGTAATTAAGTGAAGAATTATGACCATTTTGAGGATAAAAAGATCTTGATGGTTCCTTTTCCTAATCAACCTCCAACCATCTGTCATAATGGAATCATTAATTTATATGAAGAAGATTTATCAATCTTTGTTAAAATTCTCATTAAACACGTCTTGATTTGACTGAGAAACTGTAGGCATAACATAAGGTTGAGGAAGCTTTGGAAAATGTTGTGTACTGGGTGAAGCAACTATTTGGGATTGAATATATCTTTTCTTCCTTATAGGATAGTCTCTCATCAAATGATCATCTTAACGATAAAAAAACATGCATTAGGCTTGTTTAAATACACTAATGATTGATAAAACTAAAACCCTGGAACTATTAATTTGATATTTTCTAGTAATTGAATAGTTAGGTCTATTTCTACACAGACTCTAGGGTGAACTCTAAGGCTAAAAAAAATGTTGTGTTATTTTTGCACCATAAAACTCTTCCAAGTTGTGAAACAAACTCCCTTATAAAGGGCCTAAAAGTAAGGTTTAAAAAGGGTAACTCTATCCACATAGGATATTTGGATCTAGAGGGGCCTTCAGGTTGAAAATCCAATGTTCAAGCACAAGTAACAAATTTGGCCACATATAACCCAGGTGCCATATTGAAGCACAACTTGTGCATGATCGTCTGATATAAATTTACAACATACCCTTTCCCTAGCCCTCTCAATATTTCAATTTCCGAACATTTGTTTTCCCAATTTATTTTGGCCCATTTGTAAAACTCAAATTCATATGGAATTCCTCTTAAAAAAACATAATAACAGATCTATGTTGACATTCAGTTATGCAATCAACCACATCATTAGGAAGCATAAATTCTATAGTTTTACCTGAATCCCCATTTTGATGTTCCTCCATTTTGTAAATATCTTCTCCTTCCTTAGTTGTTTCGGTGGATTTGATTGTGTTTACTCCACCCATATCAACGTCATTCATCATTTCACCATCCTTGGCCCCATTATCTTTCATTGCATTTAGGGTTTCATCTGTTTGATTATCCAAATATTTTGTGTGAGCCCCTCCTACTCTTTGTGCTTCCATTTTTAATCTCATTTTAGAGCCCACACAAAACTGTGTAATGGGTTGATTAAAAATCTGCTAGGGTTCTAGAATGTCCCACGTGTAGCTTTTTTTGGATCCACACAACTGCGTCTACCAGATTTGATCTGTAGTCACAAAATTATTTAACCAAGAAAAAATACTAGAAGTTGTGAACTTAGTTAGTGGCGTCGTCTGATTTTACTGTGCACTAGAGTTTCATGGCAGCGCTCCTTGGCATACATTGTGTTCAACTTTCACTCAAGCTCATTTTTTTATTCTTTTAATTCATGGGTTTAGGGAGAACCTCGGGACTTTTTGCTTGGTTAAGCAATAATTTGCATAGCCTCAAGATAATTTTTCTTAAACATGTTGGTTGTGTGGCTTGATTGAGACAAATTCATCAACAATAGATCTAATTTTAATTTTAATGGAAGCTTTCACATTCAACCAATTGGATTAGGAATCCCTATAATCTAAGTTTGATTGAACTTGGTAATAGCAACAACATTGTTTTAAAGTGAATGTCAAGAAGGAAATCAAAAGGTCATGAAATATTGGAACATCGTTTGAGTAATTAGGAAAATCACCTAATGATTAATTAGTCATTAATAAATTATTGAGTCCATATTTAATTAAAGTTAAACTTAGGAGTGTTTTTTATTTTATTTTTAGACTGGGTTATTTATAGGTCAAGTTATCTCATTGCACAGGATTAAGACACTTGTCACAATTTAATCAAATCCTCATCTTGGGTTTGCACTTTTGCTTTTATAAGAATTCATTATTGTACTTTGTAATCATCTAGGCATTTAATTCAATACAATTCAGATTAATTCATTGCACATACAGTTTCTTTTTTGGATGAATCAGTCTCTTTTGGTTGGATAGCAAATTGATTACTTTGATCTCTCATTTGTTATAGGTGTTTTGGTTGTAGGTGATTTCTAGGATATGTGGGATTTACTATCAACTCCAACATGGTCTCAAAGCACTAGATTTGTTACTTCCTATTTGAATTCTGAGAGATCTAACTTTGAAGAAAAAAATGGCTCATCGTGGAGCAAAACAGGTACCAAAGTTGAGTCCACAATGGCTAAAAACCTAAGGAGTGTTTGTCGTCGAGTCAAAATTGGTGTAGTTGCAAAAAAGAAAAAAAAATAGGAGCTTGAGAATTCCCATACAATCAAATGGCTCCCAAGTCACCATTATCATTGTGCAAGTACATTTTGGGTTTTCAAAAAAAATCTTTCTAGTTTTTTTAATTGTTTCATTTTTCCAAAATCAATAAATAAAATAGAAAAAATAAAAAAAGCAAGAAAAATAAAAAAGTGTAGTTCTTACATTGTGCATGTAGTACCTTGGCAGGTCTACCACAATCTCGTGTGGCCAACAGCCATGCCGTGCTTCCCACCAATGGTAGCAGTTCAAATGCTTTCCAACAAAAACAACACAGACTGTTAACTTGAAACTGGCGCCGACCACCAAAATATGACCCTTGCCAATTTTCTTTGACAAACCAACTCTACCACCCATGTCAACATCCAAACATTATATTTTAGAATGTACAGAGCATATACCAACGACACAAAATTTTAGGCAACTAATGATTTTCTCTAGAAATAGGGAATATTTCGAGAATATTTTGCTGACATCAGTCATATGGCCAATCTCCTAGCCCCCATTTGCTTTAAAGGAATGGTTTTTTTGGTATAACTTGGGCATACAGTGTTGAAATGTGGCAAACAAGATATCGTAAAAAATTTGGTTTCATGTACTTTCCAGTGGTGTAGGTCTCATCATCAGATTTTGCTACTAGTTCTTATTATTCTTAGTAAAAGTCAAATTTTCATTTTTTGTTTCCAAGTTCATAACTTTTTGTCTGTATCTTCAATTTTCACGATTCTTGTGACATTGGAAAGGCATTTTAGAGCTCTTCGGATCCATTCATACACTTTTTCTAAAATCTTCCCTAGGTACATTTTATTCAGTTTTTGCGATTTCACATTTTGCTTAATTATTTGGATGTCTTGGCACTCGAAAAAGATATATTTGCATGAGATGACTTCATTTGATTTGTTTTACATGCATTAGGATTATCAGTCTCTGATATTTCATTTGAGGAAGTAGCATGGCTTTTTTCTATTCATCCTTTTGTGGTCATCCTGGAAGTGGATAATTATAAATCTTGGTGAAATGGAATCCTGACACATCTCAAGTGGCTTGATCATTTGTCTTATTTGTATGTACTCATACCTACACCAGACACACAAGAGAGCAAATCAACATGGGTTATTATCAATGATCATGTTGTTGGAGTGATTTTTTTTAGTGTTGATCTTGGCATTATGTGTGTTGTATCAGACATTGATTGTCCCCACACACTTTGGACTCAACTTTGGGAGATCCATGGAGACCCTCATATCTCTCAATTCTCAAAGGATCCTATTGCAGATGTCTCATTCCTCTTGTAGGTGCAAATTGCATACCCCTTTGATGATGATACTTTAGAGGAGCTTGAGTATATATAGGACTTGCATGTTTTGATGGTTTAGAGACTTGTCTTCATGTTCCTACTCTTCAAATCAAAACTCAATCTCCATCTTCTTTTGTTCCTAAATAGCTTGGCATCGCCACATCCTTGGCACATATTGGTTCAATGTAGCAAGACATCCATCTTCTTCCAAACATAGCTACTTGGGATTCATCTCTTGCAGACATATTATGCATGTTTGTAGAGCCTTAGATTGCAAATTTGGAGGATTACTTTGAAGACATTTATCTTCTCTTTATTGACAGCCACATCATCATTGTTGGCCCATCATTTTCATCATCTTTCGAGCTTGTTCTACATCAATCTTCATAGGTTTCTAGATTGACATCATCTCATTTTGACATGTGAAATTTGTTTAGTTTTCATAGGTGCACATCATTTGGATTTGAATTCTTGATTCTTTCCATATTTTGGGAATGGCTTCTCCAATCACCAGTGGATTTGTTTCTTCCTAAGGGGGGAAATGTTTGTAGTCAATGGATTGTGTTTTGTCTTCAAGCATTCATCATTGACACTTGAGCTTTTTCTTTATGGGGGGATTCATATCCTTATTGTTTTTCTCCCAGTGGAGGGACATCTATTGTACTTGCGTGACAAAAACAATCCTTGGTGGCTCACATTGAGTCCTATCCTTCTTTCATAAACAGGCATATAGAGGCATTGATAATAGTAGCTTGGAATTCATCCCAAGTCAAACAAGCATATAGAGGCATTGGTAATAGTAGCTTGGAATTCATCCCAAATATCTCCTTTAGACAATCTTCTGGAGAGGAGTTTTTTCCCATTTGGTTTTCTCCTTTTCTCTAGTTGTGAGATTTTATTTGTTTGTACATGGGTACCTCATCAAGCCTTGTAGCTAGGACCCATCCATGCATCCATCATTGCATTTTTCATTAGGTTGTTTAGTTTCTCCCTAAGTTGATTTCAAGGGGGGCACATCAGAGTAATTAGGAAAATCACCTAAGAATTAATTAGTCATTAATTAATTATTAGGTTCCTTATTGCTTTAATTACTTAAGTTAAACTTAAGAGTGTTTTTTATAATTAGATTGGACTATTTGTAGGTCAAGTTGTCTTATTGCATAGGATTAGGACACTTGTCACAATCTAATCAAATCCTCATCTAGGGTTTGCACTTTTGCTTTTATAAACATTAATTATTGTACTTTATAATCATCTAGGTATTCAATTCAATACAATTTAGATTAATTCATTGCATACACAATTGTTTTTCTAGATCAATCATTCTATCTTGGCTGCATAGCAAATCAATTGCTTTGATATCTCATTTGTAATAGGCATTTTGGTTGCAAGTGATTTCTAGGAACTATGGCGTTCATTATCAACTCCAACAAATAGGAATGGGGCAACAATCAAAACCATCAAATTGTTGGGACCTTTTACCATACCCAATTATTTTGACATTCTTAAGGGCATGATTTTAGTGAGAGGAATAGAATTGTGACATCTAGTAAGCTATTTGACATGAGAGTTAAAGCAAGAATTTTCAAAGGAATAGACTTTGAGGAGCTCTCGTCTTTAGAAGTGCAAGCAAATAATTTTGAAATTTTACCCTTCAGTTATCTAGGTTGGAGAAGGGTTTGTCATTAACCGTTGAGAAGAAGATAGAATGGTGACATGTTTTAACACATGGAAAAAAATGAGAAGTTCCCAACAATGAGCAAACTCCCCATAATGAACAAAGCATTAAAAACAAGCCAGACCTTACAGAATGACAAGTGAGTCCATCGTATTCCTTCCTACATGCAAAGCCCTCTCTTATTTTCTCTGCATGGTTTTACTACTCAATGAATTGTTGAGCACTCAACAAATAATTCCAACACCAAGCTTTTGCAAGAAAAACGTACCAAGTTGCAGTCACAAATTTTTGGTGCATTTTGGCAAAGTTGTTGGCGAGTACTTAGTGAGTCCAAGTGTAGAACTTTCCACCCACAGGAATAACACGAGAGCATAGGAAAAATGTGGAAAAAACATTGGTATTTGGCTTTTTAAGCCCTTTCTACCCGAGATGAAGAACCACACTAGCATTTCAACATTATTGAGCAAATTGGTAGGATTCGATAATAGATTTGAAGGTATGTGTGGTCTTGAGAACCTTCATTTGGGCATGGTGGCAAGGGCTCCGCCCCTCAACCCCATCCTATACCACAGTAGAGAACACACCAAGGCATTGCCCCCAAACCCCACAAGGGGGTGCTACCCAAATATCTCCACCAAAGTTATTTGATACATTTTGTAACTGTATTTTACATAAAATTTATATTTTTTACAAAATTTAAGTTTCAAGTATTCAAGTTTTGTTGAGTCAATTTTTTTGTCTGCCAAGTTTGAGTCAAGTCCAAAGTATGCAAACTATGGTTCTTTGTATAGCTCAGGCTTAGTCCTTTTAATGAAGAAAATAAACAATCTTGTCAAAATCGATGTACTGAATGTAAACCACAACCAACTTGCCAAAATTAGTGAGCTGAAGAAAACTGCAACCAACTTGCTGAGCACAGTGCCAAGGATGGAGAAGTCTTTATTGCGAGCAGGGAGTAAGGAAAGAAAACTAATAGGAAAGAAAACTAATAGGACCACAGAAGCAAGTCAAGAATGATTTTTTTACAATGAATAATGTTATTCCATTTCAAAAGGACCCAAATCATGGTAGAGACAAGTGCCAATGCAGAGAGCATAAATGTTTGGCACCACCCCAAAATCCTAACAATAATTTCCTCACAGTTAAGATAATTAATTTGCTTTCTTTCCCAAAACACTATTTTGCCTTTGAAATTTTGAAAAGAGGGTCAACTCTTTTGTTGGAATAACAATATCATCTAGTGCTAAGAAAAGGCCCGTTAGATTTTAAGAGGTCTCAGTCCTTATCATTCGTAACTATAGTGAAGCAATTGGAAGATTAGTTGGCTTTCTCATCATTATTCAGTCTAAGGCTTGCTCCAATGCCCGACATTAGGAAGATCTGGTTTTTGCCATAGGGGGCCAAACCAAGATATTTAAACACAACTCCACAACAATTTTGTTGATGTTATGTTAATGACCCAGATGAATACCTTTCCAAATTCCAAAGATTTCAGCAGTGTCGTATGAGATCAGGCTCAAAATCCAACTAAAAGTGTGTATGTGCTAACATTCTTAAATTCATTTTAGTTTTCTAATTATATTTCATTTGGTTTTCTAACTATATTTTTCAACATAGCAGTTTATATTGGCCCAATGAACTATGCCATGATTATTAATGTCCCTGATCTTATCTTTTACTTGTTCCTTGCAAAGGTCTACTAGAAGTAGAACCATCTTCTTATTGACTGAGATGTAGTTTGCCTCTTCCCACTACCAGATGAACTATGATGCTCACATGTTGTCTTTGTCCCATCTCAGGTATTCAGACACAAGAATTAATCCTATCAACCTCACTGCTCTTTAATATTAGATCTGCCAATATAATGAAAATACTGAGTTGTTAAGCCTCTCTATTTACATTTTAAAAATTAAGTTGGGATAGAAAACCAGATGGTGACATGATTCTTTTACAAGCAATGCCTGCATTTAAAATCCTGTACAGTAGAATACAATGCATAGGTATTAGGAAATATATACTATATAATGTCTAACTGCGTGGAAAGTTTGATTCTGTACTGTATCCATTTCTTCTCTATCCAGCTCAAATAGTCCTCCTATAGGACAGTAAAATAATAAGTCCTATGATGCAGTAGATATAAGAAGATATGCTCAGCAATTACAGGAAAGTATGTACCATAATTGTGTCCAAACTGCTACTGTAATTGCAGTAACCTTTGACAAGGAATAAGTTTATAACATTCCATATAAATTAGAAACTTAAAAATGTTACGATTTTGCTGTGAGGCATAATACAAAATGACATTATAGGAGAGCGCACAAGGTCTTGATCTTCTTGATGAGAATATTTTTTGCCTAGTTCGCAAGTTCAATTGCAAATGGCATGCTGCAACTAGCATGGAAAATTATGGTTTTCATTTCCAGCCTTCATCACAGAAGCACAGGTGTTTAAATTTAAGATCAACATTTAGGTTTCAGAGCACAAGTTTCCTCGAGTTTTTGTAGACTGGACACAAATACTAAACTAGAATAATGTTTCTTAAGAACTTTAAGGGAAGAGAGGAAGAAGTTGAAAGCCACACTAGGGTGATGGGTCAACCATCTTGTCCTGCACTAAATCTATAACTTACAACGAACACAAGAGATTTGTTTACATGTGAATTTGCTGTCAAGCAAAGTGGCTCGCTTATCAATAAATCGAAACATATGTTGAGCTAGAAATGTATATGAAGCTCAGTGTGACGACCATATAAGTAATTTCTCCACAAGAAATAAATATAAACTCGAAATAGGAATAAGATATTTGTAGTAATCCAACAGATCTTATTTCAACAAACCTCGACACTATGCCAAACCAAAAATATATTATACATGGGGTAAAATTGAAGCAAAAATCTCAATTAGCACCTTGGGATACATTTAACAGACTGGCAAGGTACAATTTTGAAAAATCATAAATGTCATGTATTGACTCCTTGTCATCTAATGATGTCCAGCTCACTAATTATCCCAGTAATTTCTAAGCTGAGAGATGTGTAACAAAAGATCATCTCTTCCAAGATTGCAAACACTGCTAGTCATAATCCAAGGAGGGGGCTCATGATAGTTTTTCTTGATAAGATCTTGAAAATCTTTTATGTTTCTCTCGGGTGGTTTTACACCACTCTTTCCTGATTTCTTTTTGTCACATTTTGTAAACACAAAAGTTAATGGAATCTGCAACATAAAATACGTAGCAAGTATCAAAATTAACATCAATAAACTATTTGCAAGAAACATAAAAAGAATAATCACGCTATGTAGATAAATTTCTACATACATTGTTGCGGCCAAGCCAATTAGCACAATCAAGGTCAACTTTCTGTGGTGGGACACTAGCATCGACAAGAAGCAACACGGCAACTAATGTATCTCTATTCAAAAAGTAGCCCTTTGTGAATGTGTTCCAATCAAGTCGTGCTGATTCAGGGGCATAGGCATACCTGTGAAACATTCAGATGTCCAACCAGACTGGTCAAACCAATAAACATTATATTCCAGGATATCTCATGCAATAGAGTGGCATGCTTTAGCATAGGCATACCTGTAAACATTCAGAGGTCCATTCATACTATGGTGAAAACCAAAAAGCATACTCCATACTCAAGGACATAGAGTGACGTGCTATAAAAATATAAAGCAAATAAACTAGCAAAATAGACCAAGTTTGTCTATTAGTAAAGAACAAGTATATGGATCTACAGAAACAATAAGGTTCACTTGTAAAATGATCATTGGGGTTAGGTTTTAGTCCACACTATAAATTGCTACCAGGTTTAAGAGAATTTTACATTTCACATTTTGTATTTATAGACAAAACCCTTAAGTCAAAAAATAGAACTTTTGAACAACAGCCTTCTACAGCACACACGTCCTGATACCAATGCAATTGATTAAAGAAACCTCAGAAATTTCCATCATGATCATCTAAAAAACCAAGTTTGCAAGACCATGTCCCTGTTATTTAACTCAAACAAAATCAGTGTCTATCAAAACAGTTCAGTACGTTTATATGACAAGATTGAACCAAATGATAAACTCAGTAATTCATTTTCAGATTTTGATCTTCCAATATTTAAAAACTTAAATTGATCCTCAGATTTTGGTATTTCAATATGGTTGTGTTTGTCTTCCTCCTATAATCTGATCCTGTAACATAAATTTCATAATGTGCCAAACACCATTATTCAGTGTTATTTTTTCTCAAACTTCACAGAATTTTTAAAAAGACATGACTCATTGCTATAAGCAACATACCTCGTAGTTTTATAGCCATTTTTCATGAAGTGTTGAGTGGCAAATGTATGTCACAAGGATGAATTCACTATTTGGTTGTCCTAAAATAGCTCAATCAGAGCAAGTAATACATCTCGAAGCAACAGCTCCGTTAAGTTTGCACCCTTCTTAAAATTCTATGAAATGTGCACCAAAACCTTACAGAAATAGTAGCAAATAATATTAAATCAAAGAGGAAAAAGAGAAAAGGTGGACAAAATAAATTTTGAAATGAATGGAACAACATGAATTTTGTCATCAAAGAGATAAGAAAAACTGCCTAAAATGCCAAAAACAACCAACAAATCTTGTAGAACCATTTTCTACAATACTCTCAATCACAGCCAACAAGCTTCAACAAAATATTTTCAAGAATAATTCATCATTTTTGTGCACAAGAATGAAGTTGTAAAATTTCCTAAAAGAAAATTAAACATTCAATATATTCAAGGGTGTCCATAAAACTTGTTTACAAATTCATATTTACTAATTAATTTAACCCCATACCCTCTCCATTCTATCAATCAATCTCCTTCAAAGCCTTATAGTCAATCTCCTCAACCTCTCATTTGGGCACATAATTTGACACACTTCAAAAAACACCACCTGCTTGTTAGAGATCTATATTATATCATTTCTAATATAAACCTATTTCTTAATTGTAATAAATAAACAACAAAGAACTATAAATCTATGATAATCATGTATAGAACATAATAATAACTATAATTATTCTAATAATAAATTGTTACTCAGATTGAACGAATATGACATATTCAGGTCTGCACCTCTAAGAATGAGATAAAACTGTAAAAAGGATTGCATGTATGGATGAAGGGCATCATGTCTGCAAAATTTTAGATTACATGATGAAGTTCTTGCGTTGTAGTTTGTATTATTTGTACAACCATCATCTGGTAAAAATGCCACTGTAAGCTCCAGAAGTTACTATAACATCTATAGTCCTCTTAAGTTATTCAAAAACTGTCTTGCAAAAAACACAACAGGAGAGCCCCATTGAGCATTTTAACAAGCAGAAGAACACAAGCATTGTGAACAGTTGTTTCAAGGGCTCTTAGTTGCAGGATTTTCGCTTATGCAACAACCACATTCAGTAGAATTAAGGATCATTTCAGTCTACAAAAACACATCTATGTACATTGTACCATCTCTGAAACCCCCCAAAATTAAGCCAATTAAATTGAAATTTCTAAGTTTTGTATGATTTTCTGTTTGTGAATGTATTATGGTATCCCCTTCATGTGGTTGTCTAGTTGCACTCTCTAGAAATCAAGTTGTTGATCGTCAATTGAATCAACCCTCAACCACACTTCAGCTCTCAGTGCTCACCAAACTTCAGAAGCCAATGAAATTGAAATTTCTAAGTTTTGTATGATCTTCTGTTTGTGAATGTATTATGGTATCCCCTTCATGTGGTTGTCTAGTTGCACTCTCTAGAGATCAAGTGGTTGATCGTCAATTGAATCAACCCTCAACCATACTTCAGCTCTCAGTGCTCACCAAACTTCAGAAGCCAATGAAGTTAAAATTTCTAAATTTTGTATGATTTTCTGTTTGTGAATGTGTTCTGGTATCCCCTTCATGTGGTTGTTTAGTCATACTCTCTAGAGATCAAGCGTTTGATCCTCAGTTGATCATTGATATAATTTACATATATAAGAAGCACAATAAAGTTATTTTTTCATTCAATCATTGTCTGGTCAATCTGCCACTATAAGTGTTAATGTTATAGCAGCTTCGGTAGTTCCTTCCAGCTCAGCTCTCTCGTGGAGTCATAAATTGAATGATAGCCGTTGGCTATTCAATTTATATTTATTGTTTTGTATTTCATATTATGGCCGACATAAAAGAATTCGAGTTGATCTTTTATTAGAAGATATTTAATATTTATTTGAGGTCGACTATCATTAAGAAGATATGCGATTTCTTAAGAGGCCGACATGAAGGTTTTTAAGAGAGGCGTCTCTCCCATTCACCTGTATATATTCACCTTGACTCGCCCTTTGTAATCATCTAGAGGAGTTCGATCATTTTCATATCAGTTCTGTACTATCAAGTGCGAATATTGTATCAAGTGAGAACTCATTATCATGTGCGAATATACTGTTGAAGAGACTGCGAATAATTGTGAACTCTGCCATATCGGATCTGTGTTAATTGCGAACTCTGCCTATGCGAACTATGTCAAGTACTCAAGGGTGAAGATCAGTGCTAAGCATTCTGATAATGCGGATTCATCACAGGTTGAGAACCATTAGTGTTTGTGCATATAATCAAATGCTATTTCCGTAGATCTGTTGACAGTCAATTCATTCATCACAGGTACGAATTGGCAGACTGTTATATGTTTTTCATCTTGCCAGGTGCTGAATATCGGTCTTGTGTTAGACCTCATTGTAATATGTAAAGTTGCCATTGTTACATCAAATATAAGAGAGATCTTTGTTGCTGGGTTTTTCTCCCTCAAGAGGAGGGTTTTCCCAGGGTATATACTGTGTTATTCTGTCTGATTTTGAATTATTTCTGTGCATTTAATCTGTTCACATAAATTTAACATGGTATCAGAGCGGGTTTGAGGATCGTGATCAGATTATTGCACACAGATTATCTCATTTGTTCAGTTTGTCAAGATGGTGTATGATTTGAAGGTTGAGGATTCAAGTGAATATCTGTCTCATTCAGCATTATCAAGCTGTGTACCTTCCGACATCAACACTTGGATAATCGACAGTGGTGCCTCTCGTCACATAACTGGCTTCAAGGAGCACTTATCGAGTTTGGTGGAAAAGGAATCTTTTGAACAAGTCATCATTGGAGATGATGCCAGCTACTCCGTAAAAGGAATTGGGACCTCCACACTTCACTTGAATTCCGGCATATCGTTTAATTTGGGTAATGTTCTTTATGTTCCCGGAATCAAGCGTAATCTTATTTCTATTTCAGCCTTGGAAGATAAAGGATATCAAGTTGCCTTCTCCGAAGGCAAAGTTCTAGTGTGGATGCAGAACTCTAGCTTCAAGGATGCTTAAGTAATTGGAGTTAGATATGATAACCTCTACAAGGTTTGCTCACATCCTCTTCAAGCGTTGGTTCATGACTCTTCTAGTCTTTGTGATCTTTGGCATCGGAGATTGGCTCACTTACACTTCCGAGCTCTACCTATTATGGAGAAGATGGTGATGGGCCTTCCTAAATTCAACCAGGAACACGAAGGTACATGCAAGGGCTGCGCATTAGGTAAGAATATAAAAGCCCCTTTTCATAGTAGAGAAAATAGATCTAAGTGTATTTTAGATCTAATTCATTCTGATTTATGTGGTCCTATGTCTGTTCCTTCTTCGAGTGGTTTTTTGTATTATGTTCTTTTCATTGATGATCACTCTAGGAAGACTTGGATTTATTTTTTGAAATCTAAAGAATCTGAGGAAGTACTGGATAGGTTTAAAGAGTTTAAAGCTTTAGTAGAAAATCTTTCTGGTAAACGAATTAAGGTCCTCAGATCTGACAATGGTGGAGAATACACCTCTGGTAGTTTTCGAAACTTTTGTACTGATGCAGGGATTAAGAGGGAGCTCTGTGTTCCCTATAATCCTCAACAAAATGGTGTTGCAGAAAGGAAGAACAGGACAATTGTGGAAGCAGCAAAGGCCATGATCCATGATCAAGATTTGCAAACCTTCCTATGGGTAGAAGCTTCAGGACAGCAGTATATGTCGAGCGAAGTCCTCAGGTCTTGGAGAATGTGACTCAGAGAGCCTACGGGAAGGAAAGTCGTCGAACGAGGGATCTTGTTTGTCTGTATTTCATGTTTCCCCAAAGAAAGAGAACCAAACGGACCTTAAACTAGGGAATATTTGTGAGGCTATAGTGAGACATCAAAAGCTTATAGAATTTATTCAGTGAGAAGTTGATGATAGAGATCCCGTAGGGATGTCACATTGAGGAAGATGTTGCATTCGAGGAGATCCAGAGGGATTCATATGAGATTGATAATGAAGAGTCTCCTGGAATGGAAGTTGACCATACTCTCGATTCAGAGGAGACAATGGAACAAAGGAAGATCTTGATCCAGTTGAACCCTTGGAACCTACTGATGGGCCTACCGACATTGTCATTGGGAGAAAGAGACCTCTATGGGATAGTCGCACTATGCAAGAGGCTGAAAGCTTTGCAGCTCCTAGAGGCACATTCAGAGAAAGCAAAAGGCCACATAAGTTCTCTAGTTATGTTGCCTTGATGAGTCAGATTATAGAATCCGAGCCTACCTGTGTTGAGGAAGCATCTAGTCTTCAAGTTTGGAGAGATGCTATGACAGAGGAGTATCAGTCAATTCTTAAAAATGATGTTTGGGATATCGTTCCTAGACCCGAGGGCAAGTCTGTGGTATCTTCTAAATGGCTATTCAAGATTAAGCATGCTGCAGATGGAAGCATTGAAAAGTACAAGGCAAGATTTGTGGCTCGTGGGTTTTCTCAGAAGGGTTGATTATGATGGACTTTTTGCTCACATTTGCTCGCTACATACGTGAGAACCATCATTGCTATTCTTTGCATCTAGGGATGGAAGATTCACAGGATGGATGTGAAGGCGACCTTTCTCAATGGAGTGATTGAGGAAGAGGGTTTATGTAGAACAACTGATGGATTTGAAGATTCATGGGAAGAGTCTCATGTTTGCAAGGTGAAGAGGCCTTGTATGGTCTTAGCGGGCTCCTCGTCGTCGTCTGAAGGATTGATCGATTACCCTATCAAGCGGGTTTCTTGAAGAATGATGCTGATTCAAATCTCTACTTCAAGGTAATCAATGGTGATGCATTAATTTTGGTTTTATATATTGATGATCTAATCCTCACTGGAGAAGATCACCTGATTCTTGAATGTAAGAAGGATTTAACTTCTGAATTTGAGATGAAGGACCTTGGGCTCATGCATTACTTCCTTGGCTTAGAAGTCCGGCAAAAAACAGATGGTATGATTCTAAGTCAAGGGAAGTACACCATTGATATACTTAAGAGATTTGGCATGATGGATTACAAATCCATGTCCACACCTATGGAGACCAACTTACATAAGTTGAAGGAGGCTGCAGCTAATTCAGACTTGGTGGATCCTACCTTGTCTGGTGACTGATTGGATCCTTGATGTATCTTGATTAACACTAAGACCTGATATTTGCTGTATACGTTAGGTGCATAGCCGGTTTATGTGATCGAGATAGGTACATCTTGTTGCAGCTAAAGCATACCGAGATACTTGGCATTGGCTTACCCAGTTGGATATGGGTTAGTATACGCCGGATCTGGACTTGGAGTTACTTGGTTTCGATTGATTGGAAGAACATTGTCCACCCGGTCCAGTACCTCTGGCTGTTGCTTGAGTTTAGGTTCTGCTATGATTTCCTGGTGCAGCAGGAAGCAGTCTTCTATAGCATTGAGTACAGCAGAGGCTGAGTTCATTGCAGCTTGCATGGCAACTTGGGAAGCAGTGTGGCTTCGTAAGCTCCTTGCAGGATTGTTTGGACAATCAATGGAGCCTACTATTATTCATTGTGATGTCGAGTTGTGTGAAGCTTTGTCAATCTGTGTTTCATGTGAGATCAAGCATGTTGAGATCAAGTACCACTATATGAGACATGTAGATGCTGCGGAAGAGAACTGTACAATTGAGGTACATGCTTAGCGATGGCGGGGCAGCGGATATTCTCACCAAACCTCTCTCGAGGATAAAGTTTGTATACTTCCGAGATAAGCTTGGTATGGTGGAGAATCCAGCCTTGACTGAGTATGAGTCTCAGTATCAGTGAGCCTTCTTAATGCATTTTCTTCTGTGACGGAAGAATTTGAGGTGAAAGCCCTTGTTTCCACCCTCTAAGTTGAGTCATGGTGGATGTCATGTGTGCGACTCCATGACATATGTTGTACTTGTGTTTCACCCTCTGAGAGAGTCATGGTGAAAGTCACTTGAGGTGACAACATCACGCAAGTGATGAACACTTGTACTTACTATTGCATCTTCTTCTGTGACGGAAGAATTTGAGGTGAAAGCCCTCGTTTCCACCCTCTGAGCTGAGTCATGGTGGATGTCATATGTGTGACTCCATGACAACATCCGTGAGAGAGAGTCAGTGATGATAATCTTCTTGTACTGTGTTTCACCTCTAAAGAGAGCCATGGTAGAAAGTCCGCGTTGAGGTGACAACATCAACATGAAGTGATGAACACTAGTACCATGTGATGGTTGATGTCAAGCGATATCTAATATCACGATGAGGTGATATTCTCTCTTTATATCTGATGGCAGGCAATGGTGGCAGATGAACCTCATATGGAGATGATTTGTATTATGCAGCTGGAAGTTCTCTCCCTAGCTGAGAGGGAGTGTTAATGTTATAGCAGCTTCGGTAGTTCCTTCCAGCTCACCTCTTTCGTGGAAGACATAAATTGAATGATAGCCGTTGGCTATTCAATTTATATTTATTGTTTTGCATTTCATATTATGGCCGACATAAAAGAATTCGAGTTGATCTTTTATTAGAAGATATTTAATATTTATTTGAGGCCGACTATCATTAAGAAGATATGCGATTTCTTAAGAGGCCGACATGAAGGATTTTAAGAGAGGCGTCTCTCCCATTCACCTGTATATATTCACATTGACTCGCCCTTTGTAATCATTAAGAGGAGTTCGATCATTTTCATATCAGTTCTATACTATCAAGTGCGAATATTGTATCAAGTGCGAACTCTTTATCATGTGCGAATATACTGTTGAAGAGACTGCGAATAATTGTGAACTCTGCCATATCGGATCTGTGTTAATTGCGAACTCTGCCTGTGCGAACTATGTCAAGTACTCAAGGGTGAAGATCAGTGCTAAGCATTATGATAATGCGGATTCATCACAGGTTGAGAACCATTAGTGTTTGTGCATATAATCAAATGCTATTTCCGTAGATCTGTTGACAGTCAATTCATTCATCACAGGTACGAATTGGCAGACTGTTATATGTTTTCATCTTGCCAGGTGCTGAATATGGTCTTGTGTTAGACCTCATTGTAATATGTAAAGTTGCCATTGTTACATCAAATATAAGAGAGATCTTTGTTGCTGGGTTTTTCTCCCTCAAGAGGAGGGTTTTCCCAGGGTATATGCTGTGTTATTCTGTCTGATTTTGAATTATTTTCTGTGCATTTAATCTGTTCACATAAATTTAACAATAAGATCTACTAGTACTTCCATGGTCTCTCTTGAATCATTCACAAGCATAGAATCATAGATTCAATGAATGCTTGGACACGATAGATAATCCATGTTCTGCTTCTCTATGGAAATTTTGAAAGAGAACAAATCTTCAAGGGAATCAAATCAATATTAGCAAGAACATTCACAATGACAAAGGCATATCTTTGCTAGGACACATCAAACACCTGTGCATAAACCAATCCAACCCAAAATAATTAATTCCTTTTACATTTTCTTTAAGAATCATACCAACTGTGCATGAAGTGTTCAATCCTACTTTCCAATCCACTGAATTTCTTGAACTAGGCAATCTGTAGAAAAATAACTGAAACTCCTTAGAAATGCCTTCAATGATCTCGTGGTGGACAGAATTTATTTCAATTTTAAACATCAGCTTCAGGAAGACCTACTTGAATATATCCAACTTGGTATTTCTTTAGAATTTGAATGAATTTGTATCCTTTCCTGTAGAAGCTTCAAATGGCATTTCTGATGGTTCTTGCCACTTTCATTTTTCCTACAGTCTCCAATACAAGTATACCCTAGTTTTAGGCCGAACTCATTTTTTCCAACATTCCATTGTTTTCTTTACTTATTTGGTCCAACATAGGACAGCTCTAATAAAGCCTGAAAATAAATCCTCAAAAGGAAGCAAATAAGCACATATTTTCCAGACACTAGATTATTAGATGTTCAAAATGTGTACGCTGCATACTTAAGATGCCATGCAGAACCAAGTGAAACCTTAAATTCTCTTAGAAGCAAAAATTCCAAAGACTAAAACAAGCACATTCTGCCACCAAAATCAATGCCAAATGATTAGTGGCTGGATAGAGAGCATACCCATAGCCCGGCAAGTCTACAATGTACCAGCTCTTGTTTACCAAGAAATGATTGATAAGCTGTGTCTTCCCTGCCAAACACAATTAATAATTATGCACTTTCCCACGTATCTGAAATAAAGATATATCCCTTTGAAATTTATTATAATGTATATACACAGGACAATACAACTTTTAAGAATCAGATGATTTTTTTTTTTTGAAAGTTATCATACTCTGCAAAAGGCAATTTAAAAAAATTTCAATATAACAATATTCTGGAGAAATTTTTTTTTTTAAAACATCTTATAACTTTTCATGTCCTTAGTTCAGAATGAATCCAAATAAAAGATCTTGCTAAACAAAAACTGAGGACTAAACCAAGTGTGCCCAATTGAGTCCAATAACAAGTATAAGCAATTTGAAGAGAAACGATACCTCAAATTGCTTATAGTTACAGTAATAAAGCACAAGAGCATCATGGTAACAATATTTACTTTAAATTCTAACTTGAACATTTGAGAGGCTAAATAAAATCTCATTCTTAAATGTTGGTCAAGCTTCAGATCATCAATCCAAACCAAAATGGAATTCCTCCATATATCTCATCTCTAGGATAAACCTACAAGTATGCTTGCATATTTGAAGTAAAAGCTAAACACATCTAGAAATGAAGATTCTAAATCCCAAGATAAATTGCTGAATAAGAATTCCAAGTTTGGAACAAAACAAAACTCAAAGCAAGGAAAAGGACCTTTGCATCACTTCTAGAAGGAAACATTGCTTGGGAGTCAAGCAAAGCAATCAAAGACTTGCAAGCAGTGCTAGGCACATGACTCCAATACACACTCCACTAGAGAATGTCAAGCTCAAAAAGCTTTGCTGGCACATTTAGAATCATCTAGTAGATTATGGTAAGAACAAATGTGGTATACTAAGATTAGTTTCTAAGATTTTACTCTAACAACCTACTTCCTCTAAAAGCAATCCAAAGACAACGCCTACTAATAACACCTCACCACAACCACACACAATTTAATGGTTTAACTAGGGCTCTACAAAGAACCATTATAGATATGTCATTATAGATTATGGTAAGAACAGATATGGCATACCAAGAGTAGTTCCTAAAATTTCACTCATCAGCACTGAATGATGTAAGAAGTTGATTGGTTCTAGTAGGACCTTTGTGCCCTTGATGGTGAGACCTAAACTTATGAAAGGCATCCCTATGGTGCAAAAAAAGCTAATATGGCACCACTTCAACGGAACAAAGATAATTGAACAAAATGTTAGAGAATAGTACAACAGATAGACATCTTGTCACATACATCCAACCTCCCAATTTTTGTATAGAACATTTGCATACTACACTCTTGCAATTTATAGTTCTAGTATGGTGTCTTCTTATTCTTGAATCTCTATGGTTGTATAACTCTGATTGATATTTGTACTTTATCACTCTCCAATTCGGTTTTGTTCATAACACATTTGAATCTGCTTGAGCATTTTGTGCCTTGTATACACAAGTTCCTCAAATCAGCAGTAAGGGTTTGACTAAATTACATTTGTCATAAAAAGTCCACTTAGGTTATGGACCAGCTTATTGCATGGAGCGGGATTTAAAATTGAGATACACCATACAAGTGTCGGATACTAGCATTACACTATAACCTTCAAGAAAATTCTATTGGCTTATTACAAGTACCACTGCAAATAAAAACCTTCACATTAAAAAAAACTAATCATGTTTTAGTTCTCCCCTTCTTTTAAGTAGTATATAAAAAAGTAACTCATTGTTTGGAGCGAGGCTCAACATTGACTACTCTCTTTCTAAGCTCAAACTACTTCAATTTTCAACTTCCATTACCCTACATCAGAACTCTATATAAACAAAGTTATTTACTTACTGTAGACTATCTGCTTCGGAATATCTGCTTGAAAGATATCCTCACATTTTTGTTCTATTTTTAAATTTTTACACATTTGACATCTTTATTCATTTTGCTTCTTGTTTTAGGAAAATGGATACTAGGGCAAATACTATCAAGCCATTTATAACCAAAGACGTTCTAAAACAAATTCAAAATTTAAATTACACATACTCATATAAATCAATGACTGGCATTCACCGATAGGCCTAACTCCTATAGAATATTGCATCCCTTTTTCTTATTGCCAAGGAAAACAACAGAAGTGAAAAAATTGGGAGCAATACCTATCGACAGGTTCTGTCTGCCTAACTTCCAAATAAATAAGAGAGAGACTAAAAACTACTGAAAACGCATCAATCCTAAAAGCTTTTGCATCTTCTTTTCAATTCTGAGGCAACCATAAACATCCAAACACATTGAGAGTGTTACTTAGTTGTAAACTTCAGACCTAAATTTATATAGGTGTGGGTTATTTGTGTCAACCGAACTTTTAGAAAAAAAATATTAAAAAAATATAGAAACAACGTTTACCCAAATTCTATTAATCTGGTTTGTTTATAAAAGTTGGTCGAGATTTGAAATTAAAAAATGTAAGCATAGTGACAATCGAAGACCTCCTCCCTCCTTGCACAATAGATATTTCCATAGACAAAATAAAATCAAAATAAAAAACCCTAACCTGGTTTCTTGGAAGTCATGGCAATGTCCTTTCTGACCAAGCAATTGATGAGCGAAGACTTGCCCACATTGGAGCGCCCCAGCATGGCAAATTCAGGTTTGCCATCTTTAGGACAATCTTTAGCCCTGATGCTGCTACCTTTAAACTCCACCTGCTTAATCTTTGCGTCCCCTGCATATGGACCCATTATTATATTTGACCCGGGCAATAACATGTCTGCTTTTATTTCACTTCTCTCGACCCCTGGCGGCACAAAAAGCATGTCCAAGGGGAATCCATTGTTGCCATTGTTGTTGTCTGCTGCGTCTTTGGTGATTTGCGGCAGTGCAGACTTTGTGCTAAATTTGGTGGCGGTGGCTACATTTAGAGGGGCTTTTGCTGTTCTATTGGCGAGGGAGATTCTGGTGAAGGGATGAGTGGGGAAGAAACTCGCACAAGTTGTACGAATAAATTGGGGACAGTGAATATTGGCCCTCAGCAGCATTATGCCGAACTTGAGGAAGGAGGGTTATGTTAAACCGGTGGACAAAGCTGATCTTTGGATGACATTTTGATTTCTGAGGACTTTCTGAGTTGGAAAGAAGTTGCAGAGAAGATGGCAACAACCTCAATTCCTAGGTTTGTATATTATTTATTTATTGCTGCATTAAAATTGAGTGCATCCACAAGGTAGGACTTGGTGCTAAAAGTTACCACACTGCCTCCACTAGGTACTAGTTACTATGAGGCTATGGTTTCATGAAGGAAGATCATATAAGAAATTGATAGGCTTCAGCCATAATTATTTGGATATCAATTGGAATTTAACAAAAAAAAATTTATTAAGTTAATGAAGTGGAGCATTTTGTTGATTGTTCTAATGGACTATCAAGTATTTTTTATAGTCTAACCAATCATATGAACATTCAACATTTTTAATTAACTAATTACCAATAATCTTTCTTTTATTTTGTTGATTGTTTCACTGGATCACCAAATATTTTTATAATCTAATCAACTGCATGAGCATTCAACATTGTCAATTAACTAAATTGATGATTTATATCTATTATCCTCAACTCAAATAATTATTTAAATCTAATTATTAGACTACTTGTTTATGTTAATAAGTCCTAAAAACAATCACACTATTGCAAGGTTTACTTCATTTTCTACAAATAAATGATATTATTATAGTCTAATAATCATAAGATTGTTCTTAATAGTGTAAAGAATCTTATTCATTTTTAGCATAGTGGTATACATTATGATCTTTGTGTAGCCTTTGGAAGAAGATGCATGAATTACAATTCTCATTCACATGATGTATTCATAACTTTAGTGTTTTTGATGAAGCTATTAGTGTGGGCTCTAATGGAAATAGTGTTAGCTACAAAAACTCAACTAATGTAAACCATGATGGGTAAAGCAAGGTCATATTTTGTAATTGTTTCATGGTGGTCATATTTTGTAATTGTTTCAATCACATCTCTTATGTTTTATAATAAGGGACAAATTAGGTTGTAGGGCTTGAGGTTGTTTTTTCTCTTATATGTATGGTGTTAATGAATGTATTGTGGTGAAGAATACATATATCTTACTTCATAGTACACCTAAGTTGTCTCACACCTAAGCTTATATACAAAATAAGTATTTGTTTGGGTTGGAAACATTCTTCTCCCTCCATTTGATTTTTTTCTCTGTGTATGTTTTTTAACAATATTGAATGAAAACATTATTTATTTTATTTATTAGATGGACTTACACAAATGTAAAAGTACAAGCATGAAATTAGAAAAAAAATTGATATCAAAGCTATATTTTCCATACATAAATGAAATCCCTTGCCACAAGTAATAGTAATTGATTAATTAATTTTATTGTTTTCCTTCTTATCTCATATATATAGAGAACCTATCTAGATGGACATGCATAGATTGATTCATATAGATCTATGTCTACGTTAATGGAGCTAAATTCTATAGGATGGTGCTATTTCCTTCCTATATTATTTCTTTTCATCATTATTTTATTTTTTGTTTGATATAGATTTTGTTTATTTTTCTAATTTTAAAAATGGTTTACACATTTGTGTGACCTCTCATGGGTTATATTGTACTTGAAGGTGAAATAAAATCTATTGAATCATTTTTGTCTAGAAATTCTATATGAGCTCTCATTATACTTTGGAGTTTGTATGTTTAATATATAAATGAATCAAATAAGATTGTTGGACAACCATAATATTGTTGAACAATTATACTATAGAGAAATGTTTATGAGCTCTTAGTATGCTTTGGAGCTTATATGTTTAGCATCTAAATATACCAAATAGGATTGTTGAACAATTATATTTTATGGATTGGTGGTGATATCTAAATCAATTCGGAGTTTTGTAGGATAACATGGGCTATAGAGACATACATGATTAAATAAACAGGTATCTCTATGATATGGTTATCCTCCTATTAATAATTATAAATGTATATTAATAACTATTGTTGATGATAACTATACCTATAAATTAGAAACTAATATTTTATACAACACGATTTAATAGTTTATGCCCATAAAATATTGCAATGTCTCAACTATCAATAGCTATCAAGGATATGTCTATTCAAAACAAATGGATAAAAAGTATTGTAAGCTGTAGAAGGGGAAAAACGAATTAAACTATGCATCTACGCTTCTAAATAAGATAATTGCATCTAAGATTAAGAAATTTAAACTAATTTAAACTACAAAATCTACAAAAATTTATCCTATTGCTCTCTAACTTTAAAGACTTCTCTAATTTACTTGGCTCTCAGATTTGTAAGCTAATTAAATTATTAAAGTGACACTTAGAGAATGAGAAATGAGATTATGCTATTCTATTATGATCTAAATGTGCAAGCTCTATTCTAATGGCAGCCATGACTGAAATGCTGATGCTTGATGGATGTTGGATGGTTGCTTCAATGCTGGATAGTTTGGATGCTTGAGCACTTTGGAAACCTGCAGAGTAAGATTGCATTAGTTGGGATCCTTTTCTTGTAGCCCAAGAGCTGTATTTATAGCTTTCACGGCAGCACAATTGCACAGGAAATCAGGATGAGGGGCTGCGATTTCCTCTGGAGAATCCAAAGGCATGGGATGAGAAGAAGGAGCTAATCATGGAGAATGGTTTCTCCCCATGAAAACACCAGGCAAGATAAGAGGGAAGGTGGGTGGAAGGTTGTTGAGAGAACTTCTTGCAAATTTTTCTTGAAGCTTTTTCGTGAATGGCAGTGCCATTAATTTGATTGGTGAGAAATAAATATTTATTGGTGAGTGAATAGTGCAAATTTTATGCATAAATTTAAATATTTTTAATTTATTTAAATTTAGCAAAAGGAGGAATAAATAATTTAATAAATCAAACTATAGGGTTTGTTTTATTAAATTAAAAGGAGAATGATAATTAAATAAAAGATTTTTAGCAATCTTTATTTAATTAACAAGAAATGTGATTTTAAATAACACAATTTATTTAAATTGTGTATTAATTTTAAGATAGAAGAAATAATGATAACAATTAAATAAAACAAAGTTTTTAATTTTGTTTATTTAATTAAGAGAGAAATAATGTGATAAAAATGATAATAATTAAATAAAACAAAGTTTTTAATTTTGTTTATTTAATTAGGAGAGAAAAATAGAAGAATTATAAATGAACTTAATATAAATAAATATTTCTATTTATTTACTAAGTAGAAAAATTTAAGATTAATTAATCAAATAAGTCGTATTCAATTAATTAGATTCTCCAGACCATTTTT
>VDFB02334444.1:0-12336 GCA_007258455.2 Sequoia sempervirens | reverse complement strand
CCACATGATATTCTCAAAAGTAAGTGGAAAGTCATTAGCATGGAATTTATGCAAGGTTTACCTATGTCTAGGAATAAGTACAACACCATTCTAGTGGTGGTGGATAAGCTAACCAAGGTTGCACATTTTATTCTGAGGAATTTAATTGATGGAGCTCCTGTTATAGCTCAAAAATTTATTCAACAGGTGTTTATATTGCATGGGATTCTTGAGAAGATCATTTCAAATAGGGATGCTCGTGTGACATCTAGGTTTTGGCAAACCTTGTTTTCCTCACTTGAAACTCAATTGAACGCAAGTTCAACATATCATTCGAAGAAGGACAAAAAAATTGAAAGGGTTAACCAAGTGCTTGAAGATCTACTAAGGATGTATTACATGGATCAACAATACAAGTGGGAAGATTACCTGCCATTGGTTGAGTTTGCATACAAAAATTATTGTCATTCTGCAATCAAGATGGCTCCATTTGAAGAATTGTATGGCAAAAAATGTCAAACTCTTATAAATTGGGATAAGATAGAAGATAGGATAAGTCTTGGGCTAGAGATGTTATTAGAAATGGAGGAGTAAGTAGGAATTATTAAGCAAAGGCTAGTAGAAGCTAATGATAGGCAAAAAAGCTATGCAAATTTTAAGCAGGTACCCATAAATTTTGCAATAGGGGAAAAGGTGTTGTTGTGAGTTAAACCTCATAAGAGTTCCAACAAGTTTGAGATGTCATCCAAACTAGCTCCATGCTATGTAGGTCCTTTTGAGGATCTCGAGGAAGTAGATCCTGTCGCCTATCAAATTGTGTTGCCACCAGCTCTTGCTAGGATACACAATGTGTTTCATGTCTCATACCTTAAAAAGTATATACCAGGGGGTAACCATGTTATTGATTGGAATGCTTTACAGGTACGGGACCTAGGAGTGGTAGCAATCAAGCCTCTCAAGGTTCTCGGAACATGTAAGTTTCGCTTGCGTAACAGAGAGGTTTCGCAATGCAAAGTCCAGTGGGACCAGTATGCAAAAGATTATGCCACTTGGGAAGACTATGTTGAGGTTAAGCAAAAGTTTCCTCATGTCTTACATGCTTTTGAGAGTTCTTGAAAAACAATTTTAATATGCTTATGTTTTTAGCTTATGTCTAAGTATGCTACATAAAATAATTTGGGACGATGATTCACAAGGGGGGGATATGTTACACCTCGTTGTGTTACTACTTATTTACTTTTACCTAGTTGGGTGAAAATGCTTTAAATGAATGTATTTGTGATTTATGTGTTTTGGAAATATGAATAATAAAGGATTCGATTTGATATTATGAAATGATTCTGATTGTGAAATATATGATGCAAATAAATGTATTGTTTTTGGCTAACTATTGTTAATGTACTAAGTTGGATGTAGGAATAGAATCAAGCCTCCTAAAGAGAGGGAAAGTATCACTCATGAGAAGAACTTGTTCTAGTAACCTTTGATAAGACCTAAACTGAGCTTCACACACATGCACACACTTCTAGTTTGGTTGAGTCAGGATAATGGCTTGGGAAATAGTAAGTTACCTCTAGTCTTGTTTGAGTAAGATTAGAAGTAGTAAGGGTTTTATTTGTCAACATTCTTGTTTTGGGGGTTAAAAGTATTTGAGTCTATTTGTGTTGTGTGATATCTTCTTTATGTTTTTATATTTAATCAATGGGATATATACATAAAATCTATATATGTATGTGTCAACAATAAACTCACACATTAGTAAATACATGCATGAGTATACGAGGATGGATGTATCTATGCATGTTCATGGACAAATTACCCATATGCATGGGGATATCAATCGGACAAAGGTGACATATATATACACTTCGTGTATATATGTTGATCGATGTTTTTGATATAAAAAGTAGCAAAAACAAGGGTGTTGTCCCATCAATACAAGGCACCAAAGTCCATCCAAAGTAAGCACATTAACAGCACAGTGACAGCAGAGAGAACCAAGCCATCACCCACAACAAGTCATATCAAAAACCAAAAAGCAACATAAAAGCATAGGATAAACAGAGTCCATCATGCAAGCATGATACGGAGCAGACGAGTCCAAAGACCCCAAGGGTCAAACCAATTAAACAACATAACATACAAAAATTCATAGAGAAAATGACAAAAACAAAAAGACCCAAAGGCCTAATTCTTTTCCTCCCTACAAGGTTTATCCTGAATAGTAGTTGCCCAATCCGCCGTGAGGAACTCGAGCAGCTCCTTAAAACCAGCATCTTCTTTGCCATCGTCCACGGACTTGTCCTTCTACAACAAGCATAGACTGGTAGCCGTCTTGTGCATGACCTTCAAGGTAAAGTGAGACACCTCCTAAACCTTTTTTTCCAGCCTCTCCATTCTCCCTTTCAACTTGCCAACTTCTTCCCAAGCCTGCTCTTTTTCATTGTGATCTTCCTGCAAGGGGGCTTTTCCCTCATCCGTATTAGAGGCCCAGGGATTAATTTCTATCACATTGGCACTAGTAGGGCCCTTCTTCAAGCTTTCAGACACATGGTACCGCTACTCACCGAGACAGACTAGTCTTCCCCACCCACCACCTTTTTCTCCTGGCTTTCACTGTCACTCCCATTTTCATTATCTAAATCTGAAGCCTCCTTAAGACTTCCCACCTTATCCTGCTTAAGGACCAATCTATTAGATCTACGGGGGGTGTTAGCTTCGTCAGTGATCTCGATGTCAGAATCAATTTGATGGAGGTAGAATTTAGTTTTCTTAGAGGCTTTAGCCTTAGGTCGCAGGGTAGGGGCAAGACGCTTTTTTTCCTTACTGTGAATATATTTGTTTGAATACCAAGGTATGATATATATAAATATATATAGTATAAGAATATATATATATATATATTAACATACGCGTATGTATTGACAAAAAGGAAACGTCCATACAGGTATATTAATATATATGTATATAAACATACATATATATATATATATATAAACATACACACACACACATATATATATATGCATACATCAATACACGAAATAGGAGAATATGTGTATGTCTATTCGTATATCAAATAATACATTCTATAAACTTGTAAGTTGATGTATATATACATATATACATATATACATATTACATTATGTATATATTATTTATTAAATATATATATGTTAATGATATCAAATAGTGCAAAAATATTATAAAGCGCATAACTTATATTGAACAACATATACTATATGGATAATGCACAACATATACATATAGTATATGGCGCTAATATTAAAGGGAATTGTGCACCAATATAGGTAGCGCATAAACATTTAACATTGTGGCAATAATTTAAATGAAATATTGGCAGCGCATGGTAACCAATGCAAAACCAACGTGTAAGTTAATTTGCCAAAGACAAAGTCAAAATGTAGAGGCAATGTGAATACTCACGCACATGAAACTTTGACCTGGTCATAATCAAACAACGGCCAAAGGAATAGGGTCATGTGATGTTTTGGTGGTGCCAATATATGAAGAAAGCATGAGTCTAATAGAAGTCTAAACTACAATATGAATTCTTACTTATGAAGTAGGCCAAATAGAGTCGACCTGTAGAAGACAATAACCTTGCATTTCTGATTATTATTCATGTTGTCCTCTTGAATAAGCGACTCATTCTTCATAGTAAAATCTGGTTGTGCATATGTTTACTGTGCAATGATTTTAGTTACCACCTTTTCTTTTTCTTGTTGAGTTGAACCTTTTTGGATTAAGAAGTGTCATCTTTGATAACTTGTTTCTAGCTTGTTGTTGCTCACTTTTGTGTATAAATAGAGGTGTTTTCTCCCTCATTTGGGACGCATTATGCACACTTGATGCTTATTTTTTGAGTTGCTATCATGTTTTTCTGAGTTGAGAGTTGAGAGAGGTATTTTGAGAGTTTGGGAGAGGCTTTGTGAGTAAATTTTTGGTGAAGTGGAAGAGAGATAGTTGGGAATTGCTTGTTGATTTAGGAAGGCTAAGCCAAGGGAACTAGTTTGGTCATTTGGAGCTATTGCATAAACATGCATGCTAAATTCTACTCTTTTATACTTTATGTGTATTCAAAAAGATTGTATGACATTGTTTGCTTTGTTTAGGAAATTTGTTCAAATGCTTATTGGGGGAATATTATACTTCTTTATGTGAAATGTGAAAGATTTTTTGATGTACCTAGTCTAAGGTTCTCTATTGCTTAGTGTTTGTATATATTCCATTTTAAGGAATGGGTGTTTTTAATAGAATTATCTACTATAATAAGATAGAGCTTAAATAAATGTTTTTTAAGTTGGGTTATAGAGTTACTTTGTTTTACTTAGTAGAAGTGTCTTAGTTAACATAGAGGTTATAGGTTATTCTTCGGGTTAAGGTTACTTAATGGAATAAGGGGATAGCCTATACATAGGTTATGAATGGTCAATACAAATAAAGCTAGGAAAGTGGGTGAGCATGTGATGTCCATTCTAAATTAGGGGTGATGAATAATTTGACCAAAGTAGTGTAAGTTACCACTGTTTACATTATTAGTTCACTATGATTTGTGCTTACATACTAGGCAAGGGATATTCATACATGTAAGTTGTAACCATTGTATGTTAGTTCTAGAAATGTATAGGACACACCACTAAGCTCAAGGAAGGTCAATGTTATTATGAGGTTACCAAACCAATCTCTTCGTTGAAGGGTAGGGCCATCTTACCAAGTTTGGTAGATGTGTGGGGGACCGTAGTTAGTCCAAGGTTGGCAAAAAAGCACTTGAGTGATGCTTCTCCTCATCAGTTGGTGACCAAGATTTGATGGAGGATACCTGGACCATTTGTACATCTATTGCTAGTAAGCTCAATGGAGCCTTGTATGTATTTTTGTATCCATTGTGATGGAAAGATTGTAAAACATAAATTTTATCATGAAATTATGTACTATGAAATCTATATATTGGAAATTTGTAATAATTTGATATAATGCAATGAGAAATTTTGGAAAGATGTCATTTCAAATGTGCATGTTATCTTTTTATTTGAAAAGAAAAAAATTATTGCTCATGATGGTTAGATGCTTAAACTATTTAATTGAGGTTAAAACATAGGAAAGTTACTATGTAGAACAATGGGCATGTTACAAATCCCTAAGTGCTAAGAGAGAGTTTCCTAAAATAGACAAGCACTGACAAGAACCACCCAAATAGAAAATCAATGAAGCTCATATGCAATCCCTAAGTGGAATTTCTTAATGCCAAATAGGAGTTCTTGTCCTTCAATCTCCAATGACAAACAAATAAGATGTTCAATCTATTTGAGGAATAATTTCATAAAAACTAGATGATTTCATTAATCTTTGAATTAGGTTTAACTAGGCAATTGAGCATTCACTTTCCTTCCAAAATATAAATTTGAATCTTCTTTTTTTTCCTTTAAATAAACCCACACACACACACCCTTGGTTGATAACACTTAAAGGAATAAAGCTTGATTCCATTATACCTAAATGGCAGGACACACTAAATTACTACAAAGTCATCTCACTATTTTATTTTCCCAAACCTATGGAAATGAAAAACAGGCTTAAGGAACATCCAAAAATCTTATGGAAAAAGGGGACATGATAGTCCTCCCTCCTTGAGATTGATTTTCCTCAAAAATTTCAATTTTGGATGCTTCAAGATGTCGGTTCCTTCCCATCTAGCATCTTTCATTGGGATATCCTTCCACCTCACCAAATCATCAATAATGGTTATATTCCTTGACTTTTTTTTCTTGAGTGTTCATGACAGCTTCTAGTATTAGAATGAGTCTTCATCATTCAAAGGTGGAAATTCTTTGGATGATACATTGTGCTACCCAAATGCCTTTTTAAGGTAAGAATCATGAAAGATATTATAGATTATGTTGCTCTTTGATAGCTCTAATTCATAGGCTACTTCTCCCACCTTTATTATAATCTTGTAGCGACCGTAGAATTTGGATTTTGACTTCTTCATTCCTTTCTTCTTTAATGAAGACAACCTATAGGGTTACAACCTTAGGTAAAAACATGTCTCCAACTTTGAAAACTCTTTTGGTATGTCACTAGTCTACATAAAGCTTTTAGTAGTTCTAGGCATCTTGAAGATGGTCCTTGAGGGATTTCAATATATCTTGACTCTACTTGATAATATATATTACTTTGGGCACCCTATTTTTTATGATTACAAGATCCACATAGGTTAGAGCATTATATCCATACAAATCCATGAAAGATAATATACCTATGAATATATGGTAGGAGGTGTTATAGCAATGTTCTCCCAAATGTAACCACTTGACCCAGGTTTAGTGTTATCCAAAAATATAATTTCTTAGGTACCTTCAATCCATTTCATTTGTTGAAAATTCTAGTTTGTCCATCCATCTGGGAATGATAACATGTTAGGGATGATCTATTTTCCTACCAAATGAAACAATTCCTGCCAAAAGTGACTCAAAACCCTGTTGTTCCTATCACTAACAATTCTCTTAGGTAACCCATATAATCTGAAAACCTCTTTGAAAAATAAATCAACAATTTTGAAAGCCCTGGAGTCAAAGGATATATGGTGAGTTTGTGCACCACCACAAAGATGAAATATGTTATTTATCTTGGGTAACTCGATGATAAAGTCCAAATCCATAGATATACTTTCTAATTTTTACTTGGGAATCGATAATGGGAAAAGTGGGCTTGCAAGATAGACTTGTTTTACTAGCAAGATGAGCATTCCTTAATGTGCTTTAACACATCCCTTTTCATTCCTTTCTAGGAGAATATATCTCTAATATATTTACATGTCTTAAAATACCTTATATGCCTAGCTAGTGGAGTATCATGCATGGACCTTAAAATCTTTTCCTTCATCTTTCACTCTCGAATCAAATATATCCTCTCTTTATGTAGAATTAGGTCTCCCACCACTTTGAACCTATCATCTTATACTCTTCCATCTAGTAGCTTAGTATTAAAATCATTCTTGGCATATTTAGATATGATGGTGGTGATCTGATTAGTAGATATGTTAGGAATGGAACATAAAGTGGGTCTCCAAGATATTGCATCAAAAACTACATTATGTCTACCCTTCACATATTCAATATCAAAATAATGATTATGCAATATACTAACCCACTTATGTTTATGTTATTTTGATTAAAAAAGTACTTAATACTATTGTGATTAGTCTTAACCACAAATTTTCCACACACCAAATATTGTCTGAATGTCACTAAGGCATGGATAATTTTGCTACCATCTCCTTATAATTAATAGAAAAATTGTTTTCTACATATGTTAGTTTATTACTTTCAAAAGCAATGGGATTTTGTTGCATCAAAACAAATCCAATGCCTTCACCAAAGCATCGCATTCAAACACAAATAGAAGTGATAAATATGGAACAATGAGCACTGGACATGAACACATTACCATTTTCATTTTGTTCAAAATTTTCTTGGTAGCATCTCTCAACTTAGATTTACTCTTCTTAGTGGATCTATGAGCGATACTATGAGATGAGAGAATCCTTTAACAAACCTCATGTAGTAGTTACATAATCATAAGAATCCTCTTAAGTGTGATACATTATTGAGGGTTGGCCAACCCCAAATAGCTTGGATATTTTGTTGGTCCACTTGGTCCTTGTTCATTGATGACATGTCCCAAATACAAAATCTCCCTAACCCCAAACTTACTCCATCCAAATAATTCAAGTGCTCCTCCCAAGTTTTATTATTGGCTAAATAACTTGTTCATGCAAGATTTAAAGGTTGTCAAATCATTACTAAAACTAAAGGGCATGATTAGAAAATTAAAGTATCCATAACGACATATGAAATTAGTCTTCTAAAAATATTCATCCCTCATTCTATCTTAATGGTATCTTAACTGCAAATCAATCTTCAATAAGTATACAACTTCATGTAACTTATCTATTAGTTCATCAATCCTAAGGATGAGATATCTATTCTTTATAATTTTCTTATTTAATGCTCAATATTCAATTCACATTCTCGTGGAACCATCCTTTTTCT
This sequence comes from Sequoia sempervirens, assembly GCA_007258455.2. Taxonomy (NCBI): domain Eukaryota; kingdom Viridiplantae; phylum Streptophyta; class Pinopsida; order Cupressales; family Cupressaceae; genus Sequoia; species Sequoia sempervirens. The sequence continues at coordinate 4,282 of VDFB02334444.1, read as the reverse complement.
TCACCAATACTACTAAAAAGGTAAATGGACTAGAACTTGGCCTGATGCGGTCCATATCCAACAACTTCTTTATTGCTTTCTCTATCTCTTCTTTATGGATCCTGGGGTGATAGTAGGGAGTGGTTATCACCAAATTTTTACTCATTTCAAACTTAATCATGTTTTGAAACCCTTAGTCAGGTGGTACTCCCAGGGGAACGTTCTGAAAAACCTTTCTCTACTTGTCCAAAATAGTTTACACATCAATATGATAAGCATCCTTATTGATTATGGATGACTTTTTTAGTGTGTTAAGCAGTTGGTTGTCTAAGCTACTTATCCTCTCCTAAAATATCTTTGCATTATTTTAGCAATGATTACTCAGGGTGTGTAGTGTTAAAAATTGCATAACCTTATAATTTCAAACTACATAGTGTCCTCTCTTTATCTTTGATATAAAATATTTTAGTTACAAAATGATAGCACCTGATCTTTCAATTTCTATAAATTTTATGGTGTTCCTAGCTCTTTGAGTTTGCAAATTTTCAAATTGGAGCACTATGCACAGATGTCAATGTGACACACTAACGCCTTGTAAAAAAGTATGGTTTAAGTGGTCATTGTAGCATTACCTTCCCACGAATATTATAGAAAAATAATGCTCTTGCATGTAGTCACATTGAACAAAATCAATCTAATTTACTATTTTTAAAAATAAAAAATTGATTTTTGAATCTTAGGTGTTCAACTCTATAATTTGAGAAGAAATTTTTTCACTTTGATGATCCTATGTTGCCAAAAAATGTACTCTTGAAGAAAGAGGCAATTTTGTGCTTAATTTGGTCCTATTTTAGACACCCCTGCATTAATCATCCTTTAAAACAACATTTATAGGCCCCTAAGACTCATTATTTTGGACTTTAAGGCCTATTCCACTCGCAAATCATACAAATCCTAACAAACAACATTCAAATCATTCAAATTCTAGAAAACCCACCTAAAAAACCCTTGGTGGGACTAAGTCGCCCAAGGTGGCGACTTAGTCCCTTTTGGGGGGATTTTCAATTTTGAGCAGGAAAACAACCGACTTAATTCAAAATTCTTATGGTTGTTGGCCTGTGAAGTCAAAATAATGAATAATTAGGTATCGGTGCCTATAAATATATGTTTTTAGGTCATTTTTCATGACATTTAGTCATTTTCAACAAACAAGTTCAAGAGTCAAGTGTTGAATATCTTTCACAAGAAGATTTATTAGTCTATCTATAACAAAGTTGAAGCTTTAGGGAAATAAGCTAGGGGTTTTGTAGGTCTTCAAGCTCACTTTTTTGCCAAGATCTCACATTGAAAAGGGATGATTATGGATTCCTATGGAGAATCATGGAGAAATATAGGTTGAGGAGATGCAACTAACCATCAAATCAAGCCTAAGGATTTGTTTTCAAAGTGATTTCATCTTCCATTTTATCTCTATTTTCAGCCTAAGGAAGCTTTGCATGTTATTAAGATTCATTTCTAATGTGATTTAGGGTCTCTTTGAATGAGTCTTGCATCATTCTAGTTTCATTTATGCATCTTATTCTTGCATGTTAGAATAGGGTTGCATCTTACTTCAGATTTCCTAGTCTTAGACACACTTAGGGCTAGGGTTTTATGTAAATTTTATTATCTCTTTCAAGGTTTAAATACCAACTATGGGTTTGACCAAGGAAAACCCCCCATTAGAAACTAAATTATACTCTATTTTGTGGGTGTTTTCGCAGATTTGGATGTGGGTTTTCATCAGAAAACAGAGCGCAAACTGAGGGCTTCCATTTCCACTTTTGGATTTTCAGAAAAGACAATAGTGGACTAAGTCACCAAACGTGGTGAATTAGTCCCACTGCACTTGTTTTTCATAATTTTTTGTAGATCTGGATACCCATTTGGCTGAAACGGGTTTTGGAGTAGTTTCACAAATCTGGGACTAAGTTGCCCAACTTGGCATAAGTGTCCCAGTTGGCTAGAAAATTAAATTTTCTAGAATTTCAAAGACATTTGTAGTCTTCATTCTAGCCTCCATCAGTTTCCAGGTGCACTCTTTCTGTTTAGCCTTCTTGTCTTGTTCTAGATTGCATTTAATCTATCGTTCTGCATATCACAATGTGTTTTCAAACAACTTGCATTTCTTAAGTTTCACATTACTCATTCATTTCCTTTTTTAGTTCTTTGTATTTAAGGCATTCCATTTAGGAATATTTCAATCATAATAGCATTAGTATTGAGTGAACCACCAAGTTTTTGTGGGATACCTTTCTCCTTTTAGGTGAAAAACCCTAGAAGTCCAAGAGAGAAGCCCCTACAAAATTTTGCAGTTCATTTTGGTGAACCTGCATTTAGAACATCCTCTTTTTGATTTAGAGTGAATTTACATCCTAGGAATAGCCTACATTAACATTTCATTGCATGTTGCATTGTTTAATTTGTATCTTAGGGTTTTAAAACTTGCATTGGTGAAAAGCTCATTTAAGCTTGCATTATTGCATTTCATTTTCTTGAACAATAGTGAAATTTTGCATCTGCACTTTAGATTTGCAGTATACAACATATAACACATAAGCATCCATCAAAAAATTCAAAAAAACCTAAAAAATACCCCTACTAGGACTAATTCGCCACCCTGGGTGACTTCGTTCTAGTACACATTTTGCATCAATATTTTCAAAATTCAATTTTAAGCTTCTTAAGTTACTATTTGTTTCAGTTACTTTTTTGTTTAAGTTCAGTTATCTTCTATTGCATTCAAATCATTAGCATTAACATCATTCACTCTAATGGCAATTATGGATAGCATTAGATTTTTATAATGTTCATTTTTTGCATTAGTTCCTATTTCATTTAGATCAGATTCATAAGAAAATGCAAACAAAAACCTCAAACAATCAAATGAAATAATAAAAACTATGCTTCACTTTAGAAAAACTATATCATCCAAAACTTTTAGTAGTGATAACTTGGATAAGTTAGATGAAGCTCTATAGGGCTTCCTCTCCCTAAGTTCATCCACTAAGATTTGTGATGACAAACCCAAACCAACCAACGATAACTTACCTCCCAAACCTTTTAGTAGTGATGTCAATGTAATTCAACCTCAACTCATCCTTTACCCACCTTCACATAAACCTCAACCTCCACCTAAACCCGAGTTTACCCTTTGACCACCTAAGCATGATGTTGTTGCTCACACACATTACACTATAAATAATTTACAACCACAACAACCCAACCCAACCTCCTTATCTTTACCCAATCCCATATTGCCTAGTGCCCCTTGTTTAAATTCACAACTTAGGGAGTATGATCTTGTTGAAAAAATTAAGAATACTCCTACAAAATATCCCTTTGGGACCTTCAGAATTCACCAAACTATCACTCTATGCTCCAAACAACATTGCAACAAATAGTGGTTCCTCCTAGCACAAATGAAAATGATGTGGCAACTCTCATACAAGGAATGAATACAATTAATGTAGACATTACCTTCCATCAACATGAGCTCCCTCCGTTAGAATTAAGTAAACAAAATGAAGCCTTTATGATAATAGCTCAATTCAATTGAATAGGCATCAAAAGGACCCTTGTCAACAATGGCTTTGCCCTTAATGCGTGCAATGCAAAGCTCCTAGATAGATTATGTGTGGATAAATCACAAATCAAATATGATTCCTTATCTATTAGAGGATTTGGCAATATCACAAAGCAATGGCTCGGTGTAATTACTTTACCTATTACTGTTGGAATGGCTACTCTACAAACTCCTATTCATGTCATGCCCTATGATCTTTCCTATAATATTCTTTTGGGAAGACCATGGATTCATGAGATGCATGCAATGCCTTCAACCCTTCATCAGACAATGAAATATGTCTACAAAACAAAGTTTATCAAGTTGAAATAGACCCTGAGCCTGAAATTTGCTTACTTGAAAAGGAACAACAAGTCCTCTGAACACATTGATGCCAACATCTCACATAGAACCTCTTGAGACCACCAAACAAGAACCCGTGTCTAAATTGCTAGGTGATGATTGGGGATTGTTAGAGTTCACACCTTCATTTATGGGCGAATACATAATCACACGAAAAGAGGATGAAAAACAATCTAACAACCAATGGTTATGTCAACTCAAAATTCAAAAGAATCTTTCCAAGCATCTACATCATCTACTTTGGAAGACAATACAACTTACACGACAAATTTTGATGAGATAGATTATCAACATTCACCTAACCCGAAGGAAATGGAAAGACTTTTTTGGGAAAGG